>JAXRKP010000767.1:117500-132500 GCA_037039925.1 Doris montereyensis | reverse complement strand
CTTCACAGTTGGATTCAAGGTTAGGTTAGCAGGTCCGAAAATAACATTGATACACATAAGTAACGAAAACAAATCTGATCTAACAATAATTGTCATTCTAACGGGAACTCTAATCACCTGATTATCTTAATCAATTGCTTGCATAACATTTCTTCAACACTCTCTTCAAAGCTGTTCATCTATGTAACACGGTGAGTGTCATCCTTTCCCATCTCACGGCGCAATGAATCAGGTACTAAATAAATAATCGAGGCAGACCATATTATTTAAGGGCAGATTCGTTAAGTTAAGGAGCAAATGGCTATATCAAGAACCTATTTTTAACAGCCAGGAATGCTTTAAAAATGGTCAACAATATATGGAGATCTCAAATATATACCCGTGAAACCAAATTAAAAATTATATGAAAGCTGTGTTCTTGCTACTGTACGACACAGAATGCTGGAGAATAACAGACAATGACGTAAACAAGCTATCAGCTGTCTTCTACAATGAAAGCAGGCAACGAATCAAAAATAACAAACGAAGGTAACCAAAAAAAAAGAAGAAGTAATATGCACTTATGTGAATAGAAAAACGGTAATAGGGCACATGTTCTTATACAGAAGAAAATAAGAGAGTATTACAAGAACAGCATTGCATTGGACACCTAAAGGCAGAAGAAAATGTGGTTGACCAAAGATTACATGGCGTTGAACCGTAGAAGGAGAAATAAAGACCCGGAAAGAGACATGGAACACCATCCAAGAGAAGGCCCAAAACAGTCATGAGACGAAAATCTTCTACAAGGCAGCAGGTTGTTATTTTCTGTCAGGGTTAACTCCCTTAGCTTTTGGTCAGTCAAGACCGGCCTGCAAGGCAGCAAGTTGTTGTCTGCCAGGGTTAGCTCTTTTTTCCTTTGGTCGGCTAAGACCCGCCTGCAAGGCAGCAGGAGACTTGCGGAAGGCGGGATCATCTACTCCCCGTACAGGTGCTTACCTGTCCACTGTCCGGACGACCATGACACGAAGCGAAAAATGAATTCATTTTGTGCCAATTGAACTTATAGTTATTGCCTCTCAAAAGAGATTTGCAGTTGTTTTTTTTGTTGTTGTTCTCTTACGTTAAGATCTGAATGTGTTTTCCAGTTACAGCTAATTAGCTTGAACTGTGTGTAGGCATGCACGTGTATTCTTGTTTAGATGTCAATGACTAGCACAATGCAGAGGTTTGGGGTCAAAGGTCATCCAATATAATAAGTGAAGACATTTTGGAATCCATTTTTCTTTTCTTTTACAAAAATACTTACTTATAACTTGATCTCAAGACTTCACATATGTATAGCAATACGTCTCTTGTACTAATCCTGAAAATAAATTCAAATCTAAACACTATTCAAAGGAAGATTTGAGGTGACAATGATAGTTCAGTCAGTAATTCAAATTTGTTTTCGGAAAAAAGTATTCGATCTGCTCGTATTAAACTGTCCCGAGGCTTCTGCAAGACTCTTTGATGTGCTGAAATGAAGACATCTTCGGTGGCTTAGAGCGTCCCATCGGGACAACCTTTATTATACGGCTTTCAATTTTGTATCGATTGCTTGTTGCTTGTTGTAGCCAGAAAACATGACAAAGGTGGATATAAATAGATCAAAGTAGTCCACATGACAAAGGTGGATATGAATAGATCAAAGTAGTCCACAATACAAATGATATGGAATAGATCAAAGTAGTCCACATGACAAAGGTGGATATGAATAGATCAAAGTAGTCCACATGACAAATGTGGATGATAGAATAGTCCACATCAAAAGGTGAGTCCACAATACAAATGTGGATATAAATAGATCAAAGTAGTCCACAATACAAATGTGGATATGAATAGATCAAAGTAGGCCACATGACAAATGTGGATATGAATAGATCAAAGTAGTCCACATGACAAAGGTGGATATGAATAGATCAAAGTAGTCCACATGACAAAGGTGGATATGAATAGATCAAAGTAGTCCACATGACAAAGGTGGATATGAATAGATCAAAGTAGTCCACAAAATGATATGAAGATCAAAGGTGGATATGAATAGATCAAATTAGTCCACATGACAAAGGTGGATATGAATAGATCAAAGTAGTCCACATGACAAAGGTGGATATGAATAGATCAAAGTAGTCCACAGGACAAAGGTGGATATGAATAGATCATAAATAGTCCACATGACCAAAGGTGGATATGAATAGATCAAATTAGTCCACATGACAAGGGTGATATAATAGATCAAAGTAGTCCACAGGCAAAGAGGTGGATATGAATAAGTCAGGTGGATATGAATAGATCAAAGTAGTCCACAGGACAAAGGTGGATATGAATAGATATATTATATATATATATATATATATATATATATATATATATATATATATATATATATATATATATATATATATATATATATATATATATAGACAGATAGATATATATATATATATATATAGATAGATAGATAGATAGATAGATAGATAGATAGATAGATAGATAGATAGATAGATAGATAGATAGATAGATAGATAGATAGATAGATAAATAAATAGATATATAGATAGATAGATAGATAGATATATAGATAGATAGATAGATAGATAGATAGATAGATAGATAAATAGATAGATAGATAGATAGATAGATAGATAGATAGAAAGATACATACATACATAGGCAGACAGAAAGATAGATATATAGATATATAGATAGATAGATACATAGATAGACAGATAGATAGATAGATAGATTAGATAGATAGATAGATAGATAGATAGATAGATAGATAGATAGATAGATAGATAGATAGATAGATAGATAGATAGATAGATAGATAGACAGACAGATAGATAGACAAACAGATAGATAGATACATACATACATACATACATACATGCATACATACATACATACATACATACATACATACATACATACATATATACATACATACACCATTTATTTTTCCCATTTAATGGACTTCAATATATCACTGGTCCTTCTTCTTCTTCTAAATGGGACTTCGGTCGTTCGAGCTTCTAAGAACCCTTGGAACGGCGACAAAATCGCTACGACCTCAGCTGGCTTCGAGGTCAGTTGTGGTTCCCTGCGTAATCCACCTTCGGCCGGCGGGTGAGCCCTATGAATTACATTGAGTAAGAAAGCATCCGCCGAATCATGGTCATTTTCATGGGAGCTTTTGCAAAAGCAATGGCTGAGTCCCCCTCCCCCTCCTCTAAAAAAAAAAAAAGACTCAATGACCAACAGTAACCTGCTCCCGAGAGGAAGGTAAGTGAGGTTTGGGATGGATAGGGTAGCCCCTTATTTCCTGGCCCTTCAATTGTCGATAGTTCTGGTTCTGAAATTATTATTTTTTTCTATTTTTTTCCAGAGGACCTTGACATCAGGATCGTGTACAAACAAGACAACGGCCATCAGCAGTACGTACCGACATCCGGTGACCTCAGGCTTCCGGTTCCAGACAAGAACCAGAAGAACGAGCTAGTGTTCGAAACTCTGGGACTGACGCCTCCATATTCGCTGTACTTCATCACTTCCGACATGCGCCCAATACTGAAGGCCGTTGTCAACCAGAGTCTCATCACCATCCCCGTAGACAGTGACATGAAACACGTGGCTGTCACGTACAAGGAAGACGGAGCCTGTGGCAGGGAAAAAAATCTTTCGATTTCTCTATTGAAGGTAGGCTAGCTAGCGTTTCAATGCAGAGAAGTAGAAATACTGTGTTCTATTGAAGCCGTTTCAAGGGTTCTCTCGATGCGTAAAGAACCCATGTCCCATTATAACGAAGAAGGTCGGGGTCGGGAGGGGGCGTCTAAGCGCGTGGATGTCGTGTACAATGTAGACGGAGTCTGTGGCAGGAAAGAATATTTCTTGGAGGTTTTTTTTACCAAAACTTTCCCTTTTGGTCCACGTAGGTAAATCAACACCTAGTCTCATCGGAGACGAATGATAAACAGGAGGTTCCGTGAGCAGATCACAACACTCTCTGCACGTTAAAGATCTCTTGGCTGTTTACAGGGCAGTCATGGAAAAATTAACAATCCTATCAAAACCTTTGGTGTTGATGTGAGTAAAATCATATCACATCAAATCAAATCACATCAAATCAAATCACATCAAATCAAATCATATCAAATCAAATCACATCAAAGCAAATCACATCAAATGAAATCACATCAAATCAACTTCATCGAGGTGATATTGAAATCTCTGATAGGGTGGTGAGAGAGATGTTGTAGAAGGTTGGGGTGATAAGGTTAGAGTGACAGCACAATGCACTCGTCAAATGAAGCGATTATGCTGCAACCATAGTTTAGTGGCTTCACTGTCTCATCGATTTCCTTTGATTTTGGACAAGTAGACATTGTAATCGGAGTAGATATTACAATCGGAGTGACTCCTATACAGTTCAAGTAGATATTACAATCGGAGTGACTCTCTATACATTTCAAGTAAGTAGACATTACAATCAGAGTGACTCCTGTACAGTTCAAGTAAGTAGACATTACAATCGGAGTAACTCCTGTACAGTTCAAGTAAGTTACAATCGGAGTGACTCCTGTAAGTTCAAGTAAGTAGACATTCAATCAGGTGACTCTGTACAGTTCAAGTAGTAAACTCAATCGGAGTAACTCCTGTACAGTTCAAAGTAAGTAAACATTACAATCGGAGTGACTCCTGTACAGTTCAAGTAAGTAGAACATTACAATCGGAGTGACTCCTGTACAGTTCAAGTAAGTAGACATTACAATCGGAGTGACTCCTGTACAGTTCAAGTAAGTAGACATTACAATCGGAAGTGACTCTTGTACAGTTCAAGTAAGTACATTACAATCGGAGTGACTCCTGTACAGTTCAAGTAAGTAGACATTACAATCGAGTGACTCCTGTACAATTCAAGTAAATAAATTTACAATCGGAGTGACTCCTGTACTTCAAGTAAGTAGACATTACAATCGGAGTTCACAATTCAAGTAGTAGACATTACAATCGAGTGACTCCTGTACAATTCAAGTATCAGTTCAATCGAAGTGACTCTTGTACAGTTCAAGTAAGTAAACATTACAATCGGAGTGACTCCTGTACAGTTCAAGTAAGTAGACATTACAATCGGAGTGACTCCTGTACAGTTCAAGTAAGTAGATATTACAATCGGAGTGACTACAATCAATCGGAGTGACTCCTGTACAGTTCAAGTAAGTAGACATTACAATCGGAGTGACTCCTGTACAGTTCAAGTAAAAGTAAACATTACAATCAGAGTGACTCCTGTACAGTTCAAGTAAAGTAGATATTACAATCAGAGTGACTCTGTACAGTTCAAGTAAGTAGATATTACATTGTAATCAGTTCAAGTTCAAGTAAGACATTGCAATCGGAGACTCCTGTACAGTTCAAGTAAGTAGATATTACAATCGGAGTGACTCCTGTACAGTTCAAAAGTAAGTATTACAGTGAGTGACTCTTGTACAATTCGGAGTGAGTGACTCTTGTGCAGTTCAAGTAAGTAAACATTACAATCGGAGTGACTCTATAGAGTTCAAGTAAGTAGACATTGCAATCGGGAGACTCTCCTATAGTTTCAAGTAGGTAGACATTGCAATCGGAGTAACTCCTATCGAGTTCAAGTAAATGACATTGCAATCGGAGTGACTCCTGTACAGTTCAAGTAAGTAGTAAACATTACAATCGGACATCCTGTGCAATCAACGTACAATCGGAGTGACTCCTGTACAGTTCAAGTAAGTAGACATTACAATCGGAGTAGACTGTACAGTTCAAGTAAGTAGACATTACAATCAGAGTGACTCCTGTACAGTTCAAGTAAGTAAACATTGCAATCAGAGTGACTCCTGTACAATTCAAGTAAGTAGATATTGCAATCGGAGTGACTCCTATAGAGTTCAAGTAAGTAGACATTGCAATCGGGTGACTCCTGTACAGTTCAAGTAAGTAGACATTACAATCTCTTGGAGCGACTCTATAGAGTTCAAGGTTCAGGTAAACATTACAATCGGAGGGACTCCTATAGAGTTCAAGTAGAAGTAGACATTGCAATCGGAGGGACTCCTATAGAGTTCAAGTAAAGACATTGCAATCGGAGTGACTCCTGTACAGTTCAAGTAAGTAGACATTACAATCGGAGCTCTGTACAGTTCAAGTAAGTAAACATTACAATCGGAGTAACTATTGCTCAGTGACTCCTAGTTCAAGTAAGTAGACATTGCAATCGGAGTGACTTACAACCGGAGCTGTACAGTTCAAGAAAGTAGACATTACAACCGGAGTAACTCCTGTACAGTTCAAGTAAGATAAAATCGGAGTGACTCCTAAGAGTTCAAGTAAATGAGGAACTCCCTGTACAGTTCAAGTAAGTAAACATTACAATCGGACTCCTGTATTCAATAAGTGACATTACAACGGAGTGACTCCTGTACAGTTCAAGTAAGTAACATTACAATCGGAGTGACTCCTGTACAGTTCAAGTAAGTAAGCATTACAATCGGAGTGACTCCTATAGAGTTCAAATAAGTGAGCAAACCGGAGTAACGGAGTAAGACTCAATCTGTACAGTTCAAGTAAGTAAACATTACAATCGGAGTGACTCCTGTACAGTTCAAGTAAGTAAACATTACAATCGGAGTGACTCTTGTACAGTTCAAGTAAACATTACAATCAGGTGACTCCTGTAGTTCAAGTAAGTAGACATTGCAATCGGAGTGTTATCTAACTCCTGTACAGCTCAAGTAAGTAGACATTTGCAATCGGAGTGTTACTCTCCTGTACAGCTCAAGTAAGTAGACATTGCATTCGGAGTGTTATCGAGTAACTCATGTACAGTTCAAGTAAGTAGACATTGCAATCGGAGTGACTCTTGTACAGTTCAAGTAAGTAGACATTGCATTCGAGGTGACTCCTATAGAGTTCAAGTAAGTAGACATTGCAATCAGGAGTGACTCCTGTACAGTTCAAGTAAGTAAACATTACAATCGGAGTAACTCCTGTACAGTTCACGTAAAAACATTACAATCGGAGTGACTCCTGTACAGTTCAAGTAAGTAAACATTACAATCGGAGTAACTCCTGTACAGTTCAAAGTAAGTAAACATTACAATCAGAGTGACTCCTGTAGAGTTCAAGTAAGTAGACATTGCAATCAGAGTGACTCCTGTAGGAGTTCAAGTAAGTAGACATTACAATCAGAGTGACTCATGTAGAGTTCAAGTAAGTAGACATTACAATCGGAGTGACTCTTGTACAGTTCAAACAAGTAAACATTACAATCGGAGTGACTCATGTGCAGTTCAAGTAAGTAGACATTGCAATCGGAGTACAGAATTCAAATATACAGTCAAAAATATTGTTTGACCTAAAGTTTGCACTAAAATTTGCAACATCCTGCTGCGCTATTTATAGATCGAGTGACGCCCAGCCGATGTGTTGGATATAAAACGGGAATGAGTTTAGTGCTGCACTAAAATTTAAAAAACGTCACGAGTCAGTTGGCCATGGTAGCGAGAGGTGGATTGGATTCACTTCGATGTCTTCTAGAGATTATGATTATAGAGCTTCCGCCTCTTCTGCAAGTTAACAGCGGTTCCCAATAGAATAAATAAACAAAACAAAACAAAAACAAACAGGAAAACAAACGCAAAGTGGAAAGGAGACCATTGCGTTTGATTGGATTGTAAAACCACACAGACCACCAAGAGGTGAGTTGAAGAGGATTCCATTTACCATCATGCCGACAGTGGTGTGAGGATCATGGTGGGTATTGAGGTAGTCATGGTCATCTGAGTGTAAAACATGATCCCACCTTTCTTTTTACAGTGTATATAAATGCTTTAGCTAATACATGTAGAAACATTGCTGTTGTTATCCTTGTAATCTATTGGTGTTGTTTTTGTTAGTGGTGGTGTGCTTCTTCTTCTTCTTCTTCTTCTTCTTCTTCTTCTTTTTCTTCTTTTTCTTCTTCTTCTTCTTCTTCTTCTTCTTCTTCTTCTTCTTCTTCTTCTTCTTCTTCTTCTTCTTCTTCTTCTTCTTCTTCTTTTCTTCTTCTTCTTCTCCTCCTGCTCCTCCTTCCTCCTCCTCCTGCTCCTCCTTCTCCTTCTTCTTCTTCTTTTCTTCTTCTTCTTCTTCTTCTTCTTCTTCTTCTTCTTCTTCTTCTTCTTCTTCTTCTTCTTCTTCTTCTTCTTCTTCTTCTTCTTCTTCTTCTTCTTCTTCTTCTTCTTCTTCTTCTTCTTCTTCTTCTTTCTTCTCCTTCTTTCTCCTTCTCCTTCTCCTTCTTTCTTCTTCTTTCTTCTTCTTCTTCTTCTTCTTCTTCTTCTTCTTCTTCTTCTTCTTCTTCTTCTTCTTCTTCTTCTTCTTCTTCTTCTTCTTCTTCTTCTTCTTCTTCTTCTTCTTCTTCTTCTTCTTCTTCTTCTTCTTCTTCTTCTTCTTCTTCTTCTTCTTCTTCTTCTTCTTCTTCTTCTTTTTTCTTCTTCTTCTTCTTCTTCTTTTATTATTACTAATATTATTATTATTATTATTATTATTATTATTATTTTTTATTATTATTATCATTATTATTACTATTCTCAGTATCATTATAATGATGATATGAATATTATTGTTGTTATTAATATTATTATCATCATTATTATTATTATTATTATTATTATTTTTATTATTATTATTATCATTATTATTATTATTATCGTTATTATTATCATTATCACTGTTATTTCTGTTTGATTACTATCATGACTACCGTTATTATTTAAAGCTATCATCATAATTATATTAGAATGAGAAAGGAAAAGTAGCACGGGAAGAAAAAGGAGTTACTCTTGCTACTGATATTGCTGTAATCAACGCCCACACCAAGAATGCCATGTCATACTAACACTAAGTCCTCTTGTCTCTATGACTTTATCCAGATGACTCATCGTCCGATGACCTGAGTACTGGAGGTGTGGTTGGGATTGCCGTGGGTGGTGCTGCCTTCATCGTCATCGTCATCGCCTTGGTCATCATGTGCACCGTTGGTTTGTATTGGTCAGATGGTTAGAGGCGGGTCGTGTCACAGATACTTATTATTACATCCCGTTAGTGGTGTCAAAGAGAAATAAACTGAGCCAGTGATGTTTCAATCAAAGGCCTTCTCAACCCTTGACCCTATCACCGATCCACTTACCTTGACATTGAGTTAAATCTGTTGGTAGATCTAGAAACTAGACTAGATATCTAGATATATTGTTTGCAATCTGGATCTAGATTTTGAGACTTGCAAAACTAGATCTAGATCTACATTATAGATCTAAATTAAGATACTTCATTTGTATTTTTTAATATCATGATGCAAATGGGGTGTATTAATACAAATTTTGACTTATATCGGACTATATCTTACCCCGGAACCCTCCCAAAGTTGGGCATTCCCCTCGGTCCGATAGCCCAACACATATCAACATTCGCCTAGTGTGGCCGAGAGCACAGCGATTGCGTGCCATTTCCGTTGTCTCAGTGATGCACCTCACTCACTCATTTACCCACTCACTCACTAGTCCCTTGACCCCATCCTCCAACCTGTCGATCATGCGCCAGGATCTGAGGTTCAACAAAGGTTTTTGAGTCCACTCTGTGATATTCTCAGCCCAGTTCTTCCTCTGCCTGCCCCTTTTCCTGCTCCCTGCAGAATCGTCTTAGAACGGCCATCAGTTCTTGCTTCATGGCCAAACCATTTTAGCTTTCTTTTTTGATGGTAGTGAGAGAATATTCGTATTCAGAGAGAGAGAGAGAGAGAGAGAGAGAGAGAGAGAGAGAGAGAGAGAGAGAGAGAGAGAGAGAGAGAGAGAGAGAGAGAGAGAGAGAGGAGAGAGAGAAAAACAAAACCTAAACAAGCTATGTATGATCATATAAGTGTATGTATGAGAGAGGTAAAAGAGGAATCCATGAAATTCACTATTCACCATGCAGTCACTAACGTGTGTCTTAACCTTTTAAACTTTGTTTTCAGGTTGTCGTCAAAACAACAAGGATGAGTTGCACCAAAATCTACAAAGGTAATTTACACTCTGTGGCAGTTGAAAAGGCCGTGTTTTCATAAGCAAATCGGAAAATTTTGAGATATCAAGTTTTTAGTGTCTTCCAAATTTTAATATGCTGGTTTACCAAAAGCTCTTGATCCGGCGGTGTGAAAGTTAGCCAGCACCATAGCACAACAAAGGCGAATTTGTTTTCTCACGCTGACGTCCTGAGCTCATCAAAGGGTGAACGGGGTAGATTCCAATCAAACAAACGAAATATGACCCAAGAATGATTAAAAAAGATAAGAATTAAATAGGATACGATCGCACTTCTGGTCGACCTTCTTTTGAGTTCGGTCGGCCCCGTGACATCATCGGTAGTGTTATGAGTTGTTTTTTGTTTTATTTTTTTTATTTTTTTTTTTTTTTTTATTTTTCTGGCATCCCTAATTAGGCGACCCTTGTTGGTTTAGTATAAATACTTTGTGCGTATAAGGAAATATATTATGTTAGTTACACGTGTTTTAAAAAAGTAAGTCTGTTAAATTGTTGAATCTTTAGGGTTAGTAGCCAAAATAAACGTAAAATAATTTGTGTTTGAATGATAATAAAAAAAACAATAAATAATAAAAAATAATATACATACAAAAATAAAGAAACACAAAATAAAAATTTAAAATAGATAAATAAATAAATATACAATATAAATAAATACATAAATAATTTTTTTTCCATACAAATTTAGTTATGATTGGTAGTGTTATGAGTTCGTAATCTTTCTCAGAGAGAGGCGATGTATTTGGAATGGAACAACCTCGCCTCGGCTATACATGATGTAAACTTGATGAGTCTGAACTTGTCGGTGGCCGAGCGATTAGGCTGTCGGATTGGGATCATGAGGTCCCGAGTTCGAATCCTAGCAAAAGCCACGTCCAACGTTGTGTTCCATGGGAAAGACACTTAACACGCATCCCCCCCACTCTACAAATGAGTACAAGCATTAGCTTGAGAGTAACATGCGTCATTTAGTGTGAGCCCCATGCCTTTCTCCCCAAGCAATTTATTTTATTTAATCATAGTAACTACTTTATTTGAATTTTACGAATTTTTAAGCATTTTTTTTTTTGTTTCTTTTGTTAGACAGGAATCCCAGCAAGATCTTGAGAACAAGGAAAGGGGTAAGTAGTTTCTCGTGATATTTTGAACTGTAAACAAAAATACAAAAAGAATGTATGTAGTTGACATTGTCCTTTTTTTCTGTTGGTTTTTTCGTTTGTGTGTGTGTGTGTGGGGGGGTGAAGGGGGGTGGAGGTTAGGTGGGGATACGATGGCATCTGGGTGCTGGCCGTGTTTGTTAGTACTATTTGTTTGCTGTTTTTATGTGTGTTTTTTCCTAAAGTTATCGCCCTTCGGAAAGTGATAGATATGTAAGAGGAAAGCAAAACATAATAGAAGACTATCCTGCATGGCCTCTCCGGCTCATACAGCTTGAGCTTATCCCAATTTCTGTAGCGTAAAACAGGAGAGGTGATGATAAATACGTCCTGAACAGAACGCTAGTCTGTCGCTGGTTTTCTACGTATATGCAAGAGTGCTGCCTTCTATTTAATTACTCTTAGTATCTCTTGTTCTCTTCTATGTCCTTCCTTTGTTGAATAACTTGCCATCTAAAAGCTAGGTACATCTTAGTGTAATGAAGTTCTCTGTCTGTCTGTCTGTCTCTCTCTCTCTCTCTCTCTCTCTCTCTCTCTCTCTCTCTCTCTCTCTCTCTCTCTCTCTCTCTCTCTCTCTCTCTCTCTCTCTCTCTCTCTCTCTCTCTCTCTCTCTCTCTCTCTCTCTCTCTCTGTCTGTCTGTCTGTCTGTCTGTCTCTCTCTCTCTCTCTCTCTCTCTCTCTCTCTCTCTCTCTCTCTCTCTCTCTCTCTCTCTCTCTCTCTCTCTCTCTCTCTCTCTCTCTCTCTTTGATTGGAAGGCTCTATGGCACAGTGGATAAAGGGACACAGAGAAACGAAAAGAAAGACATATTCATTTTTCTCCTTTCAGATATGAAAACCCTGAGTACTATACAGAAACACAGCCCAACAAACTGTAAGTCTAAACAGAGAACACCTACAACAACAACAACAACAACACAACAAGACAACGACTAGAATCCAACCAAAAACCTTACCGTGTGTCAACAAAGAACCAGTACAATATAGCTATGCATTCATACCATACTACATAATATGCATTCGAATCAACGAATAAGAAAAACTTATATCATGATGAAACCGAAATGGAATATTGATTTTTCTCCTAAATCAACGATGTTTTCAACAAAGATTTACTCCAAGTGTCTTAGCATGGTTTATCACCACGAGGGCTTAATGAAAAGGAAGGTTGTCATATCCTGTCAATTGAGCTGTTTACATTTAGAGTTGTAAGTCCCTGTTTGCGGTATCTTTTTGATTTCAAAGAACGATCACAGGCTCAGGCAAGAGAGCAAAATCCTGTTTCAATATGTCCTTGAATGTCATACATGTGAAAGTAGGCAATGGTTTAATGTGAAATGATTTAAAATTGCAAGTCAGAAAACGATTTCATTTTAGTAGATACCACAATTTGGCTTTCTACCAAATTGTATTACCATTTATCTATTTTGTCTGTAATGGATGCACTATAACTACACATAACACATAATACTATGAAGATATTTACATACAATTCACGTTGCCATGCTATCTGTAATAAAAAGAAATACGCATATATATATATATAATATATATAAAGTTTTATCTATTTCACAGTATTTACTATCACTATGATTTAATGGCTTCATGATGACACTGGGAATAAACTGCTGCCCTGACATCATGAAGAGTTGTGTTCTATTTCATGTTCACCGGTGTGAAATTTTTGTGGGGGTTTTTTTTTGAGGGGAGGAGGGGGGGACATGGGAAAGGGGCTTTCTGCTTTGGTGGTGTGTGTTCACTGGCTTAGCTGTATCATAATAATATCAAAATCCGTTATTGTTTGTCTCTCCACATAAATTCAAACCATTTTTGATTTGTGTAAAATGTATAATACGCTTACAGATCGATTTAAGTGAAAGTGTATTTGTTGTGACAAAACCATTCAAAGTGTTGTTGTTGTTGTTGTTGTTGTTACCGTCCCATAAGCTCGTGGATGTTAGCACTAGGGTACATACTGTGTAAGGGAATTTACTCTTCCTCTCCAACTGAGCTGTTTCTGCAGATATCTAGAGTGTGTTTTCTATGTATGGAAAGGCAGTGAGGAGGAACCACCTCATTTATCTTATTATCTGATAGTCCCTTAGAATCTGAGGGACTGTTTATAAAAAAAGAGGTTTGTGTGTTTGTTTCATTGAAATTTACCCCCGTCCACCAGACGCGATGATCTCAGCGTGAATGGAGAGAAACAGCAAGACGAAAAATAAGTGAAAGAGGGGAATGAGGATGAACATCCACAGTGGGGTGGCTTTCACATTATATCGACATCAGTATTATGGGTATCGATAGGAGGGGAGCAGACAGATCGAAGAAACATATCGGCGTTCATTTACGACACAGAACAAAGATATAAAATGAAAAGTCATACAATGTCACGCCCTAACGAATGGCAGTGAAGAAGAAGAGTAGGATATTGTCTATGGGACACTTCAGATAGTTCTAGAAAAATATCCAGATAAGAACGTAGAGATAGTAATGTTTGACATCTGCCGTCACCCTGTCGTTCGTTATCAAACATGCAGTAAAGACCTGCAGCAAGGACATTGTTGGTCCTCCAGGTTTGGGGTTTGTCGAGGGGCCAGCAACACATTCAGTGTAAACAAAAAGATAGGACACTGCTATGTACAGAAATGCAGGCTGTAACACATTCAGTGTAAAACACAAAGATAGGACGCTAATGTGTACAGAAATGCAGGTTATAACACATTCAGTGTAAACACAAAGACAGGACGCTAATGTGTACATAAATACAGGCCACCTTCAGTGTAAACACAAAGCTAGGACACTGCTATGTACAGAAACACAGGCTGTAACACCTTCAGTGTAAACACAAAGATAGGACATTGTTATGTACAGAAACACAGGCTGTAACACCTTCAGTGTAAACACGAAGATAGGACACTGTTATGTACAGAAACACAGGCTGTAACACCTTCAGTGTAAACACAAAGATAGGACACTGCTATACAGAAACACAAGCTGTAACACCTTCAGTGTAAACACAAAGATTGGACACTGTTATGTACAGAAACACAGGCTGTAACACATTCAGTGTAAACACAAAGATAGGACACTGCTATGTACAGAAACACAGGCTGTAACACCTTCAGTGTAAACACAAAGATAGGACACTGCTATGTACAGAAACACAGGCTGTAACACCTTCAGTGTAAACACAAAGATAGGACATTGGTTATGTACAGAAACACAGGCTGTTAAACACAAAGATAGGACACTGCTATGTACAGAAACACAGGCTGTAACACCTTCAGTGTAAACACAAAGATAGGGACATTGTTATGTACAGAAATACAGGCTGTAACACCTTCAGTGTAAACACAAAGATAGGACACTGTTATGTACAGAAATACAGGTTGTAACACCTTCATCAAAAACAAAGATAGGACATTGTTATTTACAGAAAACACAGGCTGTAACACATTCAATGTAAACACAAAGATAGGACATTGTTATGTACAGAAACACAGGCTGTAACACCTTCAGTGTAAACACAAAGATAGGACACTGTTATGTACAGAAACACAGGCTGTAACACCTTCAGTGTAAACACAAAGATAGGACACTGTTATGTACAGAAACACAGGCTGTACACTATAGGACACTGTTGTACAGAAACACAGGCTGTAACACCTTCATCGTAAAAAACAAAGATAGGACACTGCTATGTACAGAAACACAGGCTGTAACACCTTCATCAAAA
>JAXRKP010000767.1:95000-105000 GCA_037039925.1 Doris montereyensis | reverse complement strand
AGACACTGTTTTTATTGACACTTTTACACATTCATAGACACTGTTTTTATTGACACTTTACACATTCACACTGTTTTTACACACTTGACACTTTACATTTCACACACTATTGACACTTTACATATTCACACACTGTTTTTATTGACACTTTACATATTCACACACTTTTTTATTGACACTTTACACATTCACACACACACTGTTTTTATTGACACTTTACATATTCACACACTGTTTTTATTGACACTTTACATATTCACACACACACTGTTTTTATTGACACTTTACACATTCACACACACACACACACTGTTTTTATTGACACTTTACACATTCACACACACACACTGTTTTTATTGACACTTTACACATTCACACACACACACACACACTGTTTTTATTGACACTTTACACATTCACACACACTGTTTTTATTGACACTTACACACACTGTTTTTATTGACACTTTACACATTCACACACACACACTGTTTTTATTGACACTTTACACCTTCATACACTGTTTTATTGACACTTTACACATTTATGGACACTGTTTTATTGACACTTTACACATTCACACACACACACACACACTGTTTTATTGACACTTTACACATTCACACACACACACACACACACTGTTTTATTGACACTTTACACATTCACACACACACTGTTTTTATTGACACTTTACATATTCACACACACTGTTTTTATTGACACTTTACACATTTATAGACACTGTTTTTATTGACACTTTACACATTCATACACTGTTTTTATTGACACTTTACACATTTATAGACACTGTTTTTATTGACGCTTTACACCTTCATAGACGCTGTGGTTATTGACACTTTACACATTCATACATTGTTTTTATTGACGCTTTACACCGTCATAGACATTGTTTTTATTGACACTTTACACATTCACACACACACACACACTGTTTTTATCGGCGTTTTACACATTCATAGAAACTGTTTATATTAACGCATTACACCTTCAGATGCACTGTCTCTATTGAAGCTTTATACTTTCATACACACTGTTTCATTTAACGCTTTACACATTCATACACACTGTCTCTATTGACGCTTTACACCTTCATATACACTATTTCTATTGACGCTTGCTTTATACCTTCATACGCACTGATTCTATTGACACTTTATACATTCACACACTGTTTCTATTGACGCTTAACACATTCATAAACAATGATTTTATTGACGCTTTACACATTTATACACACTGATTCTATTGACGCTTTACACATTTATACACACTGATTCTATTGACGCTTTACACATTTATACACACTGATTCTATTGACACTTTACACCTTCATACACATTGATTCTTTTAACGCTTCACACTTTCATACACACTGATTCTATTGCCGCTTTACACCTTCATACACACTGATTTTTTTAACGTTCTAGACCTTCACCAATAGTTCTATTCACGCTTTATACTTTCATACACACTTTTTTTTATTGACATTTTACAACTTCACACACACACTGCTTCTTTTGACGCTTTACACCGTCACACACAACGATTCCAGTGACACTTTACACTATAATTAATATACATTGTTTTTATTGATGCTTTATATTTTACACATTCCTATACACTGTTTCTCTTAATGCTTTACACCTTAACACACAACGATATTATTGCCGCTTTACACCTTCACACACACTGTTTCTATTGATATTTTACACCTTCACACACTGTTTCTATTAACACTTTACACCTTCACACACACTGCTTCTTTTGACGCTTTACACCTTCACACACAACGATTCCATTGACACTTTACACTATAATATACACTGTTTTCATTGACGCTTTTACATATTCATATACACTGTTTCTATTAACGCTTTACACCTTCACACACACGATATATTGCTACACCTTCACACACACTGTTTCTATTGATATTTTACACCTTCACATACGCTGTTTCTATTGATGCTTTACACTTTCAGATGCACTGTTTCTATCTGACACACTGTTTCTATTGATGTTTTACACTTTCACACACACTGTTTCTATCTACGATGTTTTACACTGTTTCTATTGATGTTTTACACTTTCACACACGCTGTTTCTATCTACGCTTTATGCCTTCATACACACTGTTTCTATATTGATGCCTTTACACACTGTTTCACACACATACTGTTTCTCTATTCATGCTTACACCTTCACGCTTTTCTGATACTTCATACACACACTGTTTCTATTGATGCTTTACACCTTCTCACACTGTTTTTATTGATGCTTTACATTTTCACACAAACGATACTATTGACGCGTTATGCCTTCATACACACTATTTCTATTAACGCTTTACAATTTCACACAATGATTCTATTGACGCTTTATACCTTTGTAAACACTGTTTCTATTGATGCTTTACACCTTCACACACATAATTCTATTGACGCTTTACACCTTCTCACACAACGATTCTATTGACGCTTTACACCTTACACTGTTTATATTACTGCTTTACATCATAATATACACTGTTTCAATTGACGCTTTACATCACACATACTGTTTCTATTGGCGCTTTACACCTTCACACATACTGTCTCTATTGACGCTTTACACCACACAACTGTCTCTATTGACGCTTTACACCACACATACTGTCTCTATTACTGCTTTACATCACAATATACACTGTCTCTATTGACGCTTTACACCACACATACTGTCTCTATTGACGCTTTACACCACACATACTGTCTCTATTGACGCTTTACACCACACATACTGTCTCTATTGACGCTTTACACCACACATACTGTCTCTATTGACGCTTTACACCACACATACTGTCTCTATTGACGCTTTACACCACACATACTGTCTCTATTGACGCTTTACACCACACATACTGTCTCTATTGACGCTTTACACCACACATACTGTCTCTATTGACGCTTTACACCACACATACTGTCTCTATTGACGCTTTACACCACACATACTGTCTCTATTGACGCTTTACACCACACATACTGTTTGTATTAAAGTTTTATACTTTCATACACACTGTTTGTATTAAAGCTTTATACTTTCATACACACTGTTTCAATTGATACTTTACATTTTCACACACAACGATTTTATTGACACTTGACAACTTCATACACACTGTTTCTATTGACGCTTTACACATTCATACACACTGTTTTTATTGATGCTTTACACTTTCATACACGCTGTTTCCATTGACGCTTCATACACCTGTTTCACACGCACTGTTTCTATTGATGCTTTACACTTTCATACACGCTGTTTCTATTGCGCTTTACACTTTCACACACACTGTTTCTATTGCGCTTTACACTTTCACACGGACTGTTTCTATTGAGCTTTACACTTTCATACACACTGTTTCTATTGCGCTTACACTTTCACACGCACTGTTTCTATTGTGCTTTACACATTCATACACGCTGTTTCTATTGAGCTTTACACATTCATACACACTGTTTCTATTGCGCTTTACACTTTCACACGCACTGTTTCTATTGCGCTTTACACATTCATACACACTGTTTCTATTGAGCTTCTATACATTCATACACACTGTTTCTATTGAGCTTTTATACATTCATACACACTGTTTCTATTGAGCTTTTATACATTCATACACACTGTTTCTATTGCGCTTTACACATTCACACACACTGTTTCTATTGTGCTTTACACATTCATACACGCTGTTTCTATTGCGCTTTACACATTCATACACACTGTTTCTATTGCGCTTTACACTTTCACACGCACTGTTTCTATTGCGCTTTACACATTCATACACACTGTTTCTATTGAGCTTTACACTTTCACACACAACGATTTTTTGGACGCTTTACATTACACATTCACACATGTACTTTATATTGACCCTTTATACCTTAACACACATAATTACTGCGACTATTGACACTTCTAAACCTTCACACGATTTGGACTTAAACTGACGCTTTTTCATGATTTGTGACTAATGAAGCTTTACATCTGCCCAGATTCCAAATACGTTTGTTGGTGTGATTACATGTGTTTGGCCTATCGTGACTGCTGTGGCGACTATCACAAGCAATGTCCGTTGCAGAGAGCATCATTTTACCGCCAATTCATGTCTCTGCAGAAAATTGGCACAAAGTGCATCGATGGCTACAAAATTATTGACGCATGTCCAACAGGTATGTCAATTAAACTTCATGCTCTTCTGTGACCACGTGTGTGATTACGCATCTAAATTCAGTACCAAACTGGTCTGATCCCCTTAGCTGTGGTTGTGCGTAAATCAAATCAAATCAAATCAAATCAAATCAAACCAAATGATACACTACCAAGTTGTAAACAGTTTTATTGCCAACACGAACTTTTAATTTTCTTAAGCGAAGTGAGGTTGGGGAACACGCATTCAACCATGTGTATTGAACACGCAACTGTGACACCGTACTCCTTCTGAGAGACATTGAACAAACATTTCGAAACAATGTGTTTCGAACAATGAAACACGTATTTTGAACACGAACCATGTGTATTGAACACGTATTTCGAACCATGTGTTTTGAACACGTTGAACACGTATTTCGAACCATGTGTATTGAACACGCATTTAGAACCATGTGTATTGAACACGCATTTCAAACTATGTGTATTGAACACGCAATTCGAACCATGTGTATTGAACATGCATTTCGAACAATGTGTATTGAACACGCATGTCGAACCATGTGTATTGAACACGCATATCAAACCATGTGTATTGAACACGCATGTCGAGCCATGTGTATTGAACACGCATGTCGAACCATGTGATAATGGATACCAGCATAAGCTAAGTAGAACAGAGCTGCGATGGACATTATGTCCAGGAAATATGCCACCTTTTGACAATTCTTTTAAAGGAAGTGAAGAAACAGCCCCTGCTCACTTGAAGACAACCTATGAATTTTTCCGTGAAATATTTACTGATGAAATGATTGAGAACATTGAGAGGCAAAGTAATGTGTATGCGATGAGGAGATTTTGATTGGAACTAAAAACAACAAAGAAAGAAATTGAAAACTTCATTGGACTTTATCTACGAATGGGTTTGATGAAAGCCTATTGCAGTCGAGCTTATTGGGCAAGAGGAACCAGGTATCCCTCCATAGCTGACGAATTGAAAAGAAATCGACATGAACTGTTGCGTCGCACAATTCATTTTTGTGACAACAACGACAGTGTCAATGGTGATCGCATTTGGAAACTCCGACCCTGGCTATCCAAACTCAAAGAGAGCCTTGCAAAGATTCCTGCATGGAAATGCAAAGCGTCGATGAAATAATGGTAGCCTCAAATGGCGAAGTCAGGTGAAGCAGTACGAGAAACAAGTCAACTAAATGGAGAATTAAAAATGTGGGCTCGTGCGGGAAGTGAGGGAATACTCCACAACTTTGAAGTCTATCAAGGTTCGAATAATACAGAGAAATCGAGTTAAGGTGTGCGGGGATGTCGTCATGGATATGTCAGAGGGTCTGGAAGAAGGAAAGAACTACACCTTATTCGCAGACAACCTCTTTCAAGCCTGAACTTAGCAAACAGACTCAAAGAAAAAGGTTTTCTTTATGTGGGAATTGTTACAGAGAACAGACTGAAAGGATGTACATTTAAATATGAGAAGGAAATGGTAAAAGAGCCAAGAGGAACACTCTACCGTATGGTGGAGATGACTTTGAGTGGTGACCACTGTACGTTGACACGACAACAGTAGACATGATATCTTCATTTATTGGCACTCAGTCTGTCACACCTGTTAGACGATATGACAGGAAGAAAAAGGAGAACGTGGATATTCCCTGCTCGGCTATTATTACAACTTATAATAAGAACATGGGAGGCGTGGACCTTCTACATTTGTCAACATCCCTCTACAAGGCCAAGATCAAGACTCATCAATGGTACCTCTATAGCTTTTACCATATCATCAATGGTACCTCTATAGCTTTTACCATATCATCAATGGTACCTCTATAGCTTTTACCATATCATCAATGGTACCTCTATAGCTTTTACCATATCATCAATGGTACCTCTATAGCTTTTACCATATCATCAATGGTACCTCTATAGCTTTTACCATATCATCAATGCGGCTGTTGTAACTGCCTGGCTTTGGTACCGCCGTCATTGCAAGTTGCTGAATGAAAAACACATCAAGCTAGCTGCATTCCAAACAGCCATTGCAGATTCTTTGGTCAAAGTGGAAAGACAACCTGGCCGACCTTCAGCAAATGATGCTGTTCCCACAGCGGTGAAGACTGTCCCAGTTCCTAGACCAACGATGGATGTGAGACTGGACAATGTCGGCCATTTGCCGCACTACGACACCACCAGACAGCTGTCTGCATGCAAGCAAAATCATTCATTATGTGCCTGAAATGCAAAATGCATCTCTGTATGAACAAAGACAGAAACTGCTTCGAGAACTTCCACACCAACATGACATCATAAAAATATATGTGTATGCCCAGTATGATAGATCTGTCATACTGCTTTATAATATCCGCAACTGCCCAATATGACATATATGTCATATTCTGTATTTCTATAAATATAAATGTTATTGATGAAAACAAATAATTCGTTTCGAACCCCTTTCATATGTGTATTGAGAATTTAGAAATTTTTTTATCAGGCAAAAAGTCTTCCTGGCCACTAGAGGGTTAAATGCGTTCTTGTGTCAACAATATTCTTAACAATGCACGACGTTATTATCGTCAAAATTGATGGCATTTTTATCTTTAATTCTTTTATACCGACAGGAACTACTATGCAAGAAAAACAAACTTTGGAGTACAGCCATTTTCAACCTGTCGTAACTAGCACTTTACAGCCTGATCTTCATTTCAGGAACTTCAGCATTTACGACTGCTTCTCCCGTGCCTTTGGAGACCAAAACCTGGTTGACAAAGGCATTCCCTGGGACTTTGAGTTACAGTTTGACTCGAACACAAGTGTATCCTCCATCTCAGATTTTCTCACAACCAGAAATACGAATTCATTATCATCATCCTCATCATCCTCATCATCATCATCATCATCATCATCATCATCACCATCACCATCGTCGTCATTAGGTCGCATTCGCGCTGTCCTTAAGCCGCCTTTATTTGGCATGGGAAGAGAATGCGACAGTTACACAAGGTTTGAATGCAATACCATCATGACGGGGGACGCTTCTCTGTGTGAGCAAAAGTTTCACATATCGGAATCTTTTTTTCAAGAAGTATGCGGTGGTTCGGCCATGCTCAGGGTTACAACCAGAACATCTTTGGAGCCGGTGGAAATTACGTCGTTGGCGCATCCTCTCTCTGACCGAATTCTATCGATGGGACTCGGCCAGTCCTGCAAGCAGCGACGTCCAAAAGCTACGAGTTTCAGTTCAACACTCCTGGTCGTTCCGATGCGCGTGGAAAGAACCGGTTCTGTCAATCTACAACCGTGGACATCTTATTCAAGAGGGGGTTCTGCAGAGACGGTTTTCCTCGGGGAGAGTGTCATCTAGCGCTAAACTGTAGCACGGGCTTTTTCTTTGACGGCAATGGATGTTCGAAGCCTTTAAACTTTACTTTGTCATTGGTTGTTGGCAAGAGAGATGTAGATTGGGTAGAAGAGCGTATGTCAACGACGCTCTTGGAGACCCCGGACTGGGAAATTGAATTAATTTCAACCACTGCCGGACATGAAGGTGAAAATCAAACGATAAACATGACCTATGTCTATAACGTTTTACGTTTCAACATGTCACAGAATATTGGTTTCTTCGATTTGCATATCACCAAACTGGTTGCAGAGAATAATCGGTGCCAAAGACAGGTTTTCCCTCAACTCTCGGCATGTCTTTGTGCTTGTCTCATAATGACATGAGTACGGGGATAGGGAAGACGTGCGATACTCTAATTCCATTCCATGAACAAATACGTGCGTCGTGCGACAGATTGCCAGGAAACGGTGGCGGCATCTCCTTTGTATCTCTACGGAAAAAAGCTTCGATACTCAACTCAAGTCTGTACTTGCTCGTCTGCTTTCTCGTCGTCATCAGACCATGATCGATAGCTTTTGGTGAAGAAGATGTGTTAGCGACAAACGATGCATTCTAAGCGTGTGACACACATACGTTAAGAAATAGAGGAACATACTTTGCTTTAAAAAACATCTGCGATTGGATTGTTGTGCTGTGTAAATACAGAAACATGGTATTTAGAAGGAGACGCAGTTAATGATCAAGAAATCGAGACATACCACCGTTCGTAAACTAGCACATAATAGGAACATTATTAAAAAATGAAATTTAAAGATTAAAGAAATATCAGACACATTTACAGTGCATGAAGCAGAATAACAGGTGTCAGGTTAGACTCAGATGTCACTGTTACGATATGCGATAAGAGTGAAGCCACAGGCCATATCAAAGATTGAAGAACAATCAGAAATGTGTAAACTGCACCATTGAGTAGAATAACATGTATCACTTTAGACTCCAGATATAACTTTTACGATATTCTTCTTCTTCTATTTTTTGTTCTTCTTGTTCATGTTCTTGTTATTCTTGTTCTTCATCTTCTTGTTCTTCTTCTTGTTCTTCTTGTTCTTGTTCTTCTTCTTGTTCTTCTCCTTCTTCTTGTTCTTCTTGTTCGTATTCTTGTTCTTCTTCTTGTTCTTCTTGTTCTTCTTGTTCTTGTTCTTGTGCTTCTTATTCTTGTTCTTCTTGTTTTTGATCTTGTTTTTGTTCTTGTTCTTATTCTTGTTCTTATTTTTGTTGTTGTTCTTCTTCTTGTTCTTCTTGTTCTTCTTCTTCTTGTCCTTCTTCTTCTTCTTCTTCTTCTTCTTCTTCTTCTTCTTCTTCTTCTTCTTCTTCTTCTTCTCCTCTCCTCCTCCTCCTCCTCCCTCCTCCTCCTCCTCCTCCTCCTCCTCCTCCTTCCTTCTTCTTCTTCTTCTTCTTCTTCTTCTTCTTCTTCTTCTTCTTCTTCTTCTTCTTCTTCTTCTTCTTCTTCTTCTTCTTCTTCTTCTTCTTCTTCTTCTTCTTCTTCTTCTTCTTCTTCTTCTTCTTCTTCTTCTTCTTCTTCTTCTTCTTCTTCTTCTTCTTCTTCTTCTTCTTCTTCTTCTTCTTCTTCTTCTTCTTCTTCTTCTTCTTCTTCTTCTTCTTCTTCTTCTTCTTCTTCTTCTTCTTCTTCTTCTTCTCCTTCGTTTTCCAGCTTCTTCTCCTTCGTTTTCCAGCTTCATGTACTTAGTTGTGTGTTGTGTTAATCGCTTTGCTTTGCTTTGTGAGTAGGGATTTTGTTTTATTGTTGGTTGTTATTGGTGATATTTATTTTTTCTGTGACAAGGGATGTTTCCATGGACTTGTTTTTTCTCTAGTGTTGCTTTAATTAGTTTTGTTGTTTTTTTTTATATTTTAAGCTTTGAAAGAAAATGTCATTTAGTATTAGTGTTTGCCGTACGTAACTTTATAGATGTTAGTGGGGTTTTTTCAACGTGTAGTTTCTCATCGAACGTGACTGTACTAGTATCGTGCATATTATTATTATTATGTTTTGTATGGTGTCACTTTACTACGTTGTTCAAATAAACCAATTGACTGAGTTTCTCGTGGTTACTCTTTTTGTTTAATCGTTTTATGTGCTTTCTGTTTCATCACATCATTGTATCGTGTCAGAGGCGTAAATAGGTCATTTGACCTTTAAATGTCCCATACATCTTGATACTGGTGGTTGCTGTTGTTCTTCTTCTTTTGTTGTTGTTGCTTTTGACCGGGTAGTCGAAAGGTAAGTACCTGAACAAGGATTAGGCGGTCACGGCCTCCACGAGTCTCCTGCTGCCTTGCAAGCGAGTCTTGGTTGACCAAAGGCTAGGGGAGTTAACCCTGACAGGAAATAATAAGCTGCTGCCTTGCGGGCTGGTTTTGAAC
>JAXRKP010000767.1:85000-90000 GCA_037039925.1 Doris montereyensis | reverse complement strand
ATCGAGCTACTTTAAATTAAGAGCACATACACAGAACGCTCGTATCGTAAAACATTCAATGAAACAAATTGACAACATGTGGTGTCGACTATTGATAAATCACTAAATCTAGCAGACGACATATAGTAGCGTATTTCTTACAAGTGTACTGAGTGCAGAATCGTACATAAACGATCACGGTTAAAACTTAACGGGTAGAATTAATGGCTGGCTATTAAAAACAATTGGGCACCGATCATTACCCCACCACCATTCCGTCGCTATCGCTTAAGAATTGTTCATTACCTCAATATTGAATATTTTAACACCCTCCCCCCTTCCCCCGCCACGTTTTGTCTTATTCATTTTTAACCGTTTGATCAATGCCGCTCATATTTACATACATTATAGAATCATAGTCATTCCAATCAAGCGCGAAAGGACATTGAAAACTATATTGAGTCATAATTGTTTCATAAGCCTCCAGGTTTTTGAGACGTTGTTTGTTGTTTGGGAGGTGGGGGGGGGGGTGGACCACCTGATATCATCGTCAGAGAGTCTCCATCTTGTCACTCCCAAAGTGACTCATCGGCGTGAACGTTGGCTGGGGTTGGATAGGCGGTAGCCTCATGGAGTCCCGTGTGCGGTTGGCGGCAACCGGCTTGTCGGCGTGTTTTGGTACGCAAGAACTGGTGACGTCACCACCATGTTGGCCAAAGGTCACACCGGTATCCTGACTTGACTGCTTCAATTCGTGCAGACGTTTGCGTCGAACCTGTTTGAGATGACCTTCTTTCATGAGTTTGGTCAGCTTGGGAGCCACGAGACATCGTCGGGAGACCTTTTTCATGTGACAAAAAAAAAACAACCCGGAGATTAGACGTGTTGTGGATCAGTAAAACAAAACTAAATACAATAGACTTTTTTTTTTTCTTTACAAACATTCTTGAAGTAATTTTTCATGTTATTTTACTTTGTTGTATTTGTTTCGTATTACTAGATGAGGCGTTGGAAGGGTTATATAGGGGGGGGGGGGTTGGGAGAGGGGAATTTGTGTGTGCTTAATGTACAGCAGACACATCACGAAGAAATGGGAAGACTTAGGGAGAGAGAGAGAGAGAGAGAGAGAGAGAGAGAGAGAGAGAGAGAGAGAGAGAGAGAGAGAGAGAGAGAGCGTGAGAGGGGAGGGAGAGAGAGAGAGAGAGTGAGAGAGAGGAGGGAGAGAGAGAGAGAGAGAGAGAGAGAGAGAGAGAGAGAGAGAGAGAGAGAGAGAGAGAGAGGAGAGAGAGAGAGAGAGAGAGAGAGAGAGAGAGAGAGAGAGAGAGAGAGAGAGAGAGAGAGAGAGAGAGAAGCAGAGGCAGACAGGCAGACAGATAGACAGATATACAAACGACAAATAGACAGACCGAGATAGAACCAAAGACAGAGTGACAAATGGACAGACAGCGCAACCAGCTTGACAGATTTGAGTTGATTTTACCCTCATCCACAATTAAGGTGATCGGGGTTTCGGGAAAGTTTTCTTTTTTTTTTTGCCCGGACTGCCCTGTTTAACAGCCAAGCAATCTTCAACGTGCACAGAATGTTGTGATCTGCACACTCGACTTGCTATTTATCGACCGTCTCCAATGGGATTATTGTCGATCAATCAGCCTGGACCAGGAGGGGGTAGAACTCGAAGACGAACTCACTCCCCCTAGCTTGATAGCCAGCAAGGCAGTGAAAAGGGAATAGGAACTCGTTCCCCCCTAGCTTGACAGTGAAAGACAGGGAATGAGAAAGGAACTCGTTCCCCCTAGCTTGACAGGCAACCAGACAGTGGAGAGAGAATGAGAAAGGGACTCGTTCCCCCTAGCTTGACAGGCAGCCAGACAGTGGAGAGAATGAGAAAGGGACTCGTTCCCCTAGCTTGACAGGCAACCAGACAGTGGAGAGAGAATGAGAAAGGAACTCGTTCCCCCTAGCTTGACAGGCAGCCAGACAGTGGAGAGAGAATGAGAAGGAACTCGTTCTGCCTAGCTTGACAGGCAACCAGACAGTGGAGAGAGAATGAGAAAGGAACTCATTCCCCCTAGCTTGACAGGCAGCCAGACAGTGGAGAGGAGAATGAGAAAGGAACTCATTCCCCTAGCCTGACAGGCAGCCAGACAGTGGAGAGAGAATGAGAAAGGAACGCATTCCCCTAGCTTGACAGGCAACTAGACAGTGGAGAAAGAATAGAGAAAGGAACTCACCTCCACATCTGGAAAGGAGTCTTCTCTGAATCTCCTCGGCGATCTGCGTGGTTTGGGTGCTGTGGACCAGACGACACATATATCTATTTATGCATTTGTTTCAAGGGGTTATTTTAATAGTGCGCATAAGTCACTATTACGTCATTTAGAGAAAAATGTCAAAACTCAAACTTAGCATTGTTGACTTTGTAAATTCCAAGTTTCAAAAGACTGTAAATGTGATGTATTTTCATCATATCACTTTCACAATTTTCAGGAAGCATGATTTCCTTTTATTCCTTACGATGTACATCTCAGTCTCGTTTTTCACGAAATGACTCCTTCATTTATTTATTCATAATATATTTCTTTATTTGTTTATTTGTTTTATTTATTCATTTATTTATTTACTTATTTATTCATGTATTTATTTTAATTATTATCTATTGATTTATTTATCTATTTATTTATTGTCGTATTCAAATCATTCATATCATAATATAATCTGGGCACTCGGCAGGTATTTGCATCTGTATGGGGACTAGGCGGCCATTTTCTCCATGAGTTTCCTGTCGTCTTGCAGGCGGGTATTGGTTGACTAAAGACGGGAGTTAATCCCGACATTAATTTTTGACATACATACATACATACATACATACATACATACCAACAAAAAACAAACAAATGGTTATCTCTATACCCTAGCTTCTCTGACTGTCATTATTATATTCCTCATTTGATGCCCTGTTTGGGAGGCGGGTGGTTGGCGGGCGGGGGGGGGGCTGCTGCTGGTAGGTCCTACTTCTCTCCATTTCCTCTTTCACTTATCTTTCACCCTGCTGTTCCTCTTAATTCATCCTGAGATCACCGCATAAGGGTGGACAGGGCAAACTTCAAATGTGGTAGAAGAGCATACCTTTGAAGAATTTTGCATGATCATCTTCCGAAGTTGTCGCCAGTGTAGTCTTGAAAGAGACAGCGATCGATGTAGTCCTTCTCCTCGTGTAGGCCAATGTCCAGTGGCAGGAAGTGGGTTTGCATTGGGGTCGGCGGCTTAGAGGTACGGATAAACCCCTGCTCGCAATGTTCTCTCGACTCACACCGTAGATGGTGCTGTGAGAAGAAGAAGAAGAAAAAAACAAATGCGTTGCCATGGTTACGATGGGTAATTTAGATCTCTATGTCTTAATTTATTTAATTAATGTTGTCTTTTTGTTTTTCAAGTAATTCAGTAATGGTTGAATCGTTCTTCAGAAAACAGCCTTCTTTTGTGTGTTTGTTGGGTTCTTTTTTCCCCTGTCTTTTTTCTCTATATATCGATCTAACTATCTATTTAGTTTATATGTGTGTGTGTGTGTGTGTGTGTGTGTCTGTCTGTCTGCCTCTGTCTCTGTCTCTGACTCATTCTGTGTCTGTCTGTCTGTATGTCTGTCTGTCTGTCTGTCTGTCTGTCTGTCTGTCTGTCTGTCTCTCTCTCTCTCTCTCTCTCTCTCTCTCTCTCTCTCTCTCTCTCTCTCTCTCTCTCTCTTTCTCTCTCTCTCTCTCTCTCTCTCTCTCTCTCTCTCTCTCTCTCTCTCTCCTCTCTCTCTCTCTCTCTCTCTCTCTCTCTCTCTCTCTCTCTCTCTCTCTCTCTCTCTCTCTCTCTCTCTCTCTCTCTCTCTCTCTCTCTCTCTCTCTCTCTCTCTCTCTCTCTCTCTCTCTCTCTCTCTCTCTCTCTCTCTCTCTCTCTCTCTCTTTCTCTCTCTCTCTCTCTCTCTCTCTCTCTCTCTCTCTCTCTCTCTCTCTCTCTCTCTCTCTCTCTCTCTCTCTCTCTCTCTCTCTCTCTCTCTCTCTCTCTCTCTCTCTCTCTCTCTCTCTCTCTCTCTCTCTCTCTCTCTCTCTCTCTCTCTCTCTCTCTCTCTCTCCCTCTCTGCCTCTCTCTCCCTCTCTGCCTCTCTCTCTCTCTCTCTCTCTCTCTCTCTCTCTCTTCTCTCTCTCTCTCTCTCTCTCTCTCTCTCTCTCTCTCTCTCTCTCTCTCTCTCTCTCTCTCTCTCTCTCTCTCTCTCTCTCTCTCTCTCTCTCTCTTCTCTCCATCGTTCTCTATCAAGAATGCTTGAAGATTCAAGGACAAAACGAGTTGCATAGAATATTATCCGCGTGTCCCAAGTACTGGTTACATGTATTATGATAAGATTTTCTGACTTCTTGTCGTATTCCTATGCCCTACATATAAAAAAATAGATAAATTGATAGATAGATGCTTAGGAAAAGAGACACTTAGATAATATAGATAGATCCAAAGATAGGTAAACAGACTGAATGGTGAGCAGCTGCATACATAACAATATTCATACAAAACGCAACAATAATTATCAAATAGCCTATTACCTGCAGGTTTGAAGTCAAGTTCGCGTAACGATTTGAGAAACAAGGAGAAAAAAAAAAAAAAAAAAAAGAAGGAAAAAGATCAGGGAAAAACAAAAACAAAAAGAAAAAAAGAAAAAAACAACAAAGAGATTTTCTTTAATGATAATCTTGATGATAATCTTGGGTACATAATAATATGATCTCCTTCGAACTCGACAACCTGATTTGTTTCTAACTTCCAATTTCCTTTCCTCTTTAACCTTAAACAATAATTACATTGACAGCGATATGAGATGTGTCTATCACGTGGTTTAATGTAAAACTTTCTCTTGATTGTTCCTGGCTGAAATAATTTGATTTCTGGACGAACGCAGATCTGAGATGAATTTATTTCCGGTATATCTATATATCTATACCAGAAGTAGAATTAGTCTGCTCAGCAGACCTATTTTGCATTCTATG
>JAXRKP010000767.1:57500-77500 GCA_037039925.1 Doris montereyensis | reverse complement strand
CCAGGATTTAAACCAAGGATCCTACGACCAAGCAAAGTATCTGCCAAGTCTTAAGCAAAAGGTTGTGGGTTTATGCCGCGATAGGATGGAATAGTTTCTAGATATTTCCAGGTAAAACCCAACACTCCGCCTCCCCCTCACCCCTCCCCCCCCCCCGTGGTCCAAGTAGATGGATCAACACCTAGTCCCATCTGAGATGGATGATAAAAAGGAGACCCCATGAGCAGATTCCAACACTCTGTGCACCCTTGGCTGCTTACAGTACAGTTACAAGGTAGTGGTCGGGACAAAATTTAAAATACGACCAAAAACCTCGACATCACCTTTATTGTTGTGGATGTGGGTCGGTAAAATTCAAATCACACCAAAAGCTTACAAGGCCGAATTCAGGAATTTAGGCTAATGTCATTTATTCAAAGCGAAATTGCTAGACGGGAAAAACCAAGAGAAAGAGTAATGAAATAATGAACATGAAATAATATCAAAGCCTCCATAGGAACAGGGACAAAATTAATATAGAGGAATAGACAGAAAATAATCTTGAGCGGCAATAGCATTTAGAATCGAACCTACGACCTCTGCGTTGGCACAATCACCTCACCATGAAAGAGAGCACGCTGCGAACCAAGCTAACTACTCTCCTTGGTTGATAGTGAAGTCTCTTTTCATGGCTAGGCAATGTTGCCAACACAGAGGTTACGGGTTTGACTCTATTGAATGCCTGGAGGACTGGATGGTCAAGAGGCAGGGCGTCGACCTCTCAACCCAAAGGTCGTGGGTTCAAGCCCCGCTCAACAGTTGAAGTTGAACAACTTTCTCAATTTTTTTTCGAGTAAAATCTACCCCCCCCCCCCCTGATCCAGGTAGGTGAATAGACATCTAGTCTCATCGGAGACGGACGCTAAAAAGAGGTCCTGTATGCAGATCACAACACTCTGTGGACCTGAACGATCCCTTGGCTGTTTGGAAGGCAGTACGTATACGTACAGGCAAAATTTTAAATTCTACCTAAAACAAAACAAAAATCACCTTAGTTGTGAATGTGGGTAAATCAAATCAAGACAAATCAAATATTAACTACCAAGATTTTGTTGTCTATTCCTCTGTATTTGTCCTGTCTTTGTTCCGTGGGACTTTGCTTGAATATCATTTCATGTTCTTGTTCATCGCTTTCGAAATGCGGCTCCTGCGGCTTGCCTCACTGATTTTGTCCTGTCTTTGTTTCTACGGGACTTGCTTAAATATCATTACATGTTCTTCTCCATGGCTTTCCAAATGCAGCTTGCCTCACTGATTGTCTTTATAAAAAAAGTAAGCAACTCGAAAACTTCTTTATAAATCAATATAATATCTTTGTTTATTTTGTTGCGATGATAAAGTGAGTTTTACACATCAGGTATTGACACGCAGCTGACTCCTTTCACATGTTTCTGAATTGTTTTGATCACGCTGTTTTATGAATTTTTCTTTCTTCAGTTTCTCCTACACATTCAATTCAAGCATATTGTAATCATTTATTGTCCTGAGGTTAATTCTCACCAATAAAAATTACCCCCCCCCTCTCCTTTCTTCCTCTTCATGAAAAAAAATCCTATCAAAATAAAACAAAACACAGCAACAACAATCTACCCAACACCCGTTAAGAATTTGTGTAAAAATGCAAGTTCAATAAATAGGCAATCAAACACAGCACCACCCCCCACCCCCCCCCCCCCCCCCGCTCACTCCCAACACACACAATCTCAACAAAGCAATTACCTGTGAATATTCTTTTCTTTTTTTTTTTAACAATCAATTTGATGTCAACAATAACATTGATGTCTAGTAAACCACAGAGTCAAAATCCCCCCCCCCCCCGCTCCCTATCCATCTCTCTCTGACACACCCACACAAATACACCATCATCATCATCATCAAACAAACCTCTATAAAAAAATATTTAAAAAAAAAACATTATGAAAATTACCATCAACCAAAAGTTGACTTTTTTGTGCGAGTTGGGGGTGGGGTGGGATGGGGTTAAGGAAGGGAGGCGTACATGTATTCACAAGAACAAAACATGAATTATTATAATGCTAAACGATTTAAATTAAAAAATTTCAGTGCCCCTTGTAATTAACTAAAACTCTGCTTACCATTTCATTAGCTTTAAATGGAATATGAGTTCAACATTAGTAAGTGGAGGGTAAAACTATAAAAAAATATGCGTATAAAGATATATTAAAAAAAGATAACAACCTATGCTATAAATACAAATTCATTATTAGATCTCTGTAGCCCCTACCCTATGACATCAGATTACTGCACAAATACAAGTCAATAATTACATATTTAATTATCAAAGCAATTACATATAGTGTGGAAAGATTTGAGGAAAGGCACTCCTAAATGCAAACAGCGATCCATTAAGTCCACAGAATGTCAATAAAATGGTTTGATACAAACAATCCCTATTTAATACACAGCAGAACTAGCAAGTGTGATACGGTTTGTTATGTGAAATTAATAATAAATATATGGTCAGTTTCCAATTCATTGAGGTCACTGAGAGTATGAAGATGTCGGTGACTGAATCGTAACCAAACCATCTTTATTGTAAATCTTATCTTCAAGTGCGAAGATGTTGGTGACTGATTCATAACTATAAAAACATTTTTATTATAAATCTATATTACATGTATCTACAAGCACAAAACAACAATAAAATGCTTACAAAACTAAAGATATTTATCAAAACAAAAAACACTTTTGTTCAAATTTCTGGTGAAGCGTTCATAACAATAGTCATTAGCATTTCATGATATCGTACATCATTCAAGATTCTACCTGCTACTATAGTTCATGTGGACAGTAATATGTATGCATAAGTATGATATAAAAGATGTGTGTACTGTTACTTATAATATTAATAATATTATGGAGGCTCCAGTAGCTCAGTCGGTAGAGCATTTGACTAACCCCCCCCCCCCCCCCAGGAAGCCTATGCTCGATTCCCTGGTCCGAGCAAATTTTCTTGCTCTCGTGTCCACTCATCAGATAACTAGGTAGCTAGGGTTTGTTCAGAAACTGCGGAAATGAAGCAGCATGGAAAGCAATGGCAAATTATCACATTATGCAGTATGCCTGTAAAAATCAGGACTCTACTCCTGATTACTCTTCGCTCACCTCGGAGTATGGAACTTTTTTTGTTTTACTTTGAACAGCTATTGAGAGGGCTCGGTAGCTCAGATGGTAGAATGAATGTCTGACTACAGCAGTCGCTGGGTACACGCAAGCCCTTTGAGCACAGGAAAAAGCATGCTTTTTTTGCATACCGTGTGTTTATGAGAACACTTTTATTATATAGTGAAAATTTGGTCGGCAGATGTAGGCGTGTGTTTATACAGAGTGTGCTTTTATGAAGCGTGCTTTTATCCAGCGACTACTGTACCACACTCTTGAAATTCAAGTTCGATCCCCAGTCCCCTTCTGAATTCAGACACCAGCGTTGCTAAAAAAATGAGCACCTGCAAAAGAAGCAAGGAGGAAGGGAAAGCCGAGACCAACATGAAGACAAAACATCGACAGCAAGATCCTGGAATAAATCTGTTTACTTTAACAGTTCTATGAGAGGGGCCAGGAACTTGGATGGTAGAATGTCTTGACTACCACTCTGGAGTCCCCAAAGTTACATCCCTAATCCCCTTCTGAAAACCAGATTCTAGCATTGCTAAAAAGTGAGCACCTGCATTGAAACCCACAAGGAGCGAGGAGAAAGGGAAGGCCAAGACCAACATGGATAGAAATATTGACATTGACAGCGAGATTGCAAGAAGGGATAGGTTCTGGAATGATATCAAGAAGTTGGCAAAAGACATGGGAGGACGGAAAGCTGGAAGCAGAATGTTCGTTTGTGGCCTTTATCTTGACGACAGTGAATGGAGTAAATGAAGACAAATTTGTGCATTTGTATTGTATGGGGATAAACATCATCCATATTTGTTCAATCTTTGATCTTTGCCATGATTTTTATCACTATTTCCTATATTATTACTACAACTTGACAATGTAAGGGTGACCGGAAATGATGATAGATATCTTGCAAGCAATCAAAGATTGGAAAAGATGGATGGCATGCATCCCCACACAAGATAAATGCACAAATCTGTCCGCACTTATTTAATTCCTGTAAGTCCACAACCGACAATGTCTTTGATATGATTATATAACAAATGAATTTATAACAACATTTTTATCAAGAAAGATTCATAATATTAATATACAGATATGATATCACTTGAAAATATATCCAAATAACTTCTAACTCGTAAAAATGAAAACAATTTTTAAAAATATTTTTAAACTTTCAAACTACATTTCACTCTAATTCACAAGGATAAAAAATCCTTTCAAACAACAGTTCACTCATAACGTTAAATATCTTAACACTAAATCAAATGAGACAAAACCATCAAACAGCATCAAAGTCACACACATACACAAGAGTTCAGGGATCACACACAGTACAACAATCATCATCATGATGAGAAAAGTTTGCAAAGCATGATGAAGGTGGACGGAAAGTTGTAAAATTCACGTTGAAATAAACATACTGGTATGTACAATCTGAGAGTAAAAATTCATTTATGTTCACTAGCTGAGAATAACATTATCTAGAGAAAAATACTGTATTCTTCCTAATAAACGCCCATGCCTTTTTATAAATGCCACCACCCCCTCCCTTTCCCCTTAGATGTTTACATTAAGTGGCGGCCATCTTGCTCTGTACGTTCATCTTCCTCTCCGCTGTGACAACCGGTTTGTTTACATTTTCTGACTTCCTGTCCGCTGATTTCACAAAGAATGCTGATCGGTCAGCACTTTTGCGCCACTACCTTCAGTTGGTCACATGAAGCTGCCCTGACCTTTAATCTTGTATTCTATTCTAAATTTAGAACAATAATTGGGTCAATAGCATCATTTATGTGACCAATCAGAGCTAAAAAAAAAAAGAAGTCAGTTTTTGTCGGTTTGAGCAATGTGGGCCTGTATTGGCAGGTGTCATTTTCTATCGCTATGAACTTTCAGCTGGGTTTATGTGCGTGTCGTTTTTTTGTCGGTTTAAACCCTTACTCAATATCATACCGGCATCAATTATTACTAATAAGACGCCATTACACATTATAAAGCGAGTTCTAGTAGGTCACTTTGACACTGAACACAGTGACAGACAGTTATCATAATGCTGCATCATATCTGACGTGCGAAATGCACAACTTTGACGGGCAGGGGAGAGGATGTGAGGTTTTGAAAACTACGTGTATCACCATTGAGGACGCGAGCGTTGTAAGTATATGTGATGATCTGGCTTTAATAAATTTCTGATGTTTTGTTATCCATGATAAACGCCCATACCCTTTTGCGTTTTTGCACCCCTGGGTGTTTAATAATAGGAAGAATGCAGTATGTAACAGAGCAGACATTCTACGAGTAAATGTATTTTCATGTTTTCAGTACAACAAAAACAAAAATACATGATTTAATCAATAACGTATAAAAATATTTCTGCATAAGCAAGGTTAGCCAAAACTATCCATAAGTATAACTATAAGTATAAGCTATTGTAACAATAAAAGGCAGGAATCAATGACTAATCTAGCTCTTTATGTTGACTGATCATCTCTGACGTTCAAATTCTTTATGAATCCATTCAGAGTCTTCATAGAAGTTAGGCTCTCCAAGTTTCAATGCCGTCCTCTTGTAGAAATAGTAGTAGAAAACAGCAGCTGAAATATAGCAATAAATGACAGTTTCAGACCAAACTTTTTTTCATACATGAGAAAATTTAAAACTTTTGTGTGTGAGGTGAGTGAGCATATATTGTGTAGTAGAGATATCTTTTTATTCCTCCCATTTGACAACTTGTTCATTATATCCTTAATAAAATCTCTCTCTCTCCCTCCCTCTCTCTCTCCCTCCCTCCCTCCTCTCTCTCTCTCTCTCTCTCTCTCTCTCTCTCTCTCTCTCTCTCTCTCTCTCTCTCTCTCTCTCTCTCTCTCTCTCTCTCTCTCTCTCTCTCTCTCTCTCTCTCTCTCTCTCTCTCTCTCTCTCTCTCTCTCTCTCTCTCTCTCTCTCTCTCTCTCTCTCTCTCTCTCTCTCTCTCTCTCTATATATATATATATATATATATATATATATATATATATATATATATATATATATATATATATATATATATATATATATCTTTGCCCCCCTCTTACTCAACCCAGGTGCACATGACAAGCACTAGTAGTAAAGAACAGACTAGCATCTTGTCCGAGAGGTGACTCACCTGTTCCAATTCATGCTACAGAAACCAGGGAACTTTCTATGGGCCATAATGGCTTCAAAGACACTTAATGTTGAGATTAAATTTACAATATCTAAAAGAAAATCAAAATCAAAACTAAATTACGTGTCTACAGCACAACTGACTAATAATGATTCAAGGAGGTACAAAAATGTAACTATATGTTTCAAGACACTGAAACCATTTGCATCCTTTACTTGGCCTGCTATTGCTAAACTGATGTTGCCCTGAAAAATCTTGCAGTCCTGTTTATTTCAGTTTAACTTTCTGAGTGCTGGGCCTTTAGAAAAAGTGAAACCCCTGAGTGCTGGGCCTTTAGAAAAAGTAAAACCCCTAAGTACTGGGGCCTTTAAAAAAATGAAACCCCTGAGTGCTGGCCCTTTGGAAAAAATGAAACCCCTGAGTGCTGGCCCCTTTGAAAAAGAAAAAGAAAAAAAATGAAACCCCTGAAAAGTGCTGTCCCTTTGGAAAAAAATGAAAAGTGAAACCCCTGAGTGCTGGACCTATAGAAAAAATTTTGGACAGATGAAAATCCCCAGGCCATGAAAAAACAAAAAACTTGTGAACAACACAAAGGGACTTATAATTTTTCTGTAGACAAAAACATATCATAAAAATAGATATAGAAAGATAGAGCTTTATTCAAAAATAGAAATGTGAGTTTCTTTTATCTTAGAGAAATGATCCAATAGTGAAACCCCTGAGTGCTGGCCTCAACTCTTTAGAAAAAGTGAAAGTCTGTTGAAATGCTGGTTCATTCTTCATATCCCTCCTCATCTATCAAAAAAAAAAAAAAATATACTCCCTACTTAATATGTATGGGATAAATGATATGTTGGAAAATAAATCAACCACATTTTCAGGAGTTTATTATCTATTCATGTAAGAGTATGTCTCTGAATTTTGTATTTTGGACAGATAATTTGAATGTTGTGATCCCTTGACAACAGGCCATTTTTTTTGTAAAAACAAAAAAATTGTGAACAACACAAAGACAGTGACTTAAAAGAAGATTTTCTGTAGTACAAAAACATATCATAAAAATAGATATAGAAAGATAGAGCCTCCATTGTATTCACAAGACCAATAATTAATGTGTCATTTCCTTTCATCTTCAAGAAGTTTTTTATGATCCAATAGTGAAACAAAATGATACGGAAATTGTAATTTTATATAATTTAACTGTAATGACGCAGTATGTCTCAACTCTCAATTTGGGCTTGCTGTTGTACGGCTGTAAAGGGAAGCCTGTTGGAAATTCTTTCATCCTAACACTGTCAGTCCATTCTAAACTTCATATCCCTCCTCATCTATCAATAAATATAGGTAACAGTTTGAGTCCTTTTAGGTCTACATGTAGTCATTTCACTACATTTTCCTTTGTTTCGTGCCTCTTACTAGTAGGGATGTGGTGGCGTTCTGTCACCATGTAATGTAATGGTCCTGCAACATCTAAACCTATTATCTGTGCAGTAAGCCTTCATCTATTGTCTTTATCAAATTTCTCCCATTTAGGTCTAGCATGAACTAAGCATATTCATCATTTTCTTACTCAATATCGGAGCCCTCAGTTGGTAATATAATCAGACTTTGTCACTCAACGCCAAAGATGTACACTTGAACTAAATATCAAAATGTTTTTTGAATAATAAATACTTCAGATGGTCAGAACCTCGATCAAATCAGTAAGTTACTGGCATCAAGATGGTCAACAAATCACATGGTAGTCACAGGACAGTTTGATTGCTGTAGTCATCGATACAAAAACAATTCTGTTTCACTTCTGTCCGCAAGATGTGCTGAGGTGTAGCACCATGACACTATAACCGGGCTTCCCACAACTGTTGTTGACGACAGCACTCAAAGTTTTAATTAAACAATATCTATCGTAGTGTTACCTTCATGCAACTGTGTTGAGATTTTCCTTTCTTTAACTTATTCCTTCCATGTAAAGGTCTATAGATCTTGGTGGTCAGTAATTACCAACACTTAATCTTAAAGCATTGAAATTTGACACCAGTTGTCTAAAATCTAGGTCCCAAAGGCATTGATAGAACAAATAACTACAATTAAAAAGGACAAGTCAACTAAGATAATGACGCCAAAACAAAGAAATAAACTAAAGAACTGATGTTTGTTTGCTTGTTTGAAGAACTACATGGTACTGTGACTCACCAATCCTCTGACATGCAAAAAGGAAGTGGATAACAGCAAATATCCCCACAAGTATTTATCCACCTCAGACCATCTCAGATTCTAAACATTGGAGAGTTAAAAAACAAGGAAAATCGTATTACATTACATATTAATGAAAAAAACATTTTATATCACTACTGAATATGAAATCAAAATCTGACACTGAAAATACATTGTGTATTATAGACAAAGACATTTTCAAAATTATTGTTTCTCATAATAACTTTTTGTGTTAAATCAAGATGTTTTCATGAAATTTATCTGTGCATTAATTGCTTTGCACAATGCAATTAAAGAAAGAATGATATACACCATAAAATACATCTCTTTAAACTTATATAAATATTTCAAGAATGAATGATATATTTAATTTATAGGTGCTTCATTTATACACTTGCAACACAATAGTAGATAACATTTCTTTCCGCAAAACTGTGTTCAAAGATATGGCAGGAAAGACTTTCCACTAAAATATAAGATGTTATTAAGGAACTAAATATCAACATGTTTGAATTTGAAGTGATTTAATAAAGTAATATATATATACATTAGAACCTCGTGAATCAGGAAACCTGACCAATCGGGAAGAAACAAAAATGGGACCAGGTACAAAATCATTTTTATATAAATTTTACCTCTCTAAACAGGAAAGCTCCCAAAAAACATAATCAGGACAATTTGTTCAATTTGCATTAAAATTATCAACACTCACTTGATATTCATATTTGGTTTCTGTTTCAAACAATTCATTATTACACCTAAGTTAGTGCTGAACGTGTTATTCAGTACATGTAATATGTAGAAAATTGTCAAAGTGCCAGTTGACGATGATCATTATAAGCTAAAGACACGACCAGACATCCGTCTAAATGCAGGTGTGAAATCAAATGTCCGCCAGTTCTTGGTGGTCCACTAAAATAATACTGTACGGTGTTGACATGGGGTTATGCTTAGAAAGCAGACTTGTGCATTGTCATAGCCTCAAATACCTCAAACTGTTGAGGGAAAACCTAAATCCCTAGGTTCCCCCATAATCTGGAAACTCTTACGACCATGTCGAGACAATCTTACGACCCACCAAGATTTCCCGATTATCGAGAGGTTCTATAAATATAAGAACAATATATTTTGTTATATATCTGATATATATATAAATCCTAAAATGGCATTACCATAGTCCAAACATGAAGCCCGACACAAAGGCTGAAATACATAAATGTGACTGTAATGGCAACTTTGAATTTCGTTACAAGATGCTGACAAGACCGGCTTTGGCTTAATATGAAGGTGGAAAAAACAACAGGAAGATGATGATAAATAGCAAATATCAGACAAAAGTCTTGGATCCTGCAAAGCAGACTAAAACGAAATATGAATGAAAATTTCTTAGTTATCATCATGTCCGTAGGTTAAACATTTACCTATAGTACAAATCAAAAGTTTTGAATCAAATTAATGTTTTGAAATGTATAGATGGGAGTGTTGTCTCAGTTTGTTGCTGCAGCTCTCCAAATCGATTTTATGGTTTTTAACCTGGGTTTAATCAAACCTCAGGGTTTTATAAGTCGAAGTCAGTCTCAGGGTCAGAATGGTACACATACACTGCACGTAATAAGGTGTGTGTGTGTGTGTGGGACAAAAGTGTTTTCATTCCATTCATCCCACACGATCCCGGATCAGCAAATGCATGTTATGATTCAGTAGTAGTGCCTCTAACAGAACCACTAGAGATAACAGACGCAATGAAAAGGTGTAATAGCGAAGCCTTTCACATGCTGAATTATCTCTAAAGAAGATGAGATTAATATGTAATTGACATTTGAATTGCTCATGTTCAATAATTAATATAAATTATTAACAGTCTATCGTCTGGGTCAGATTGTCCAAAAAATGTTTACAGAATTTACTTCTAATCCTTCTATCTCTTAAATCCTATATCAATGTCACTAAAACTTTAAAACTTCCTTAATCCACTATTCCTTTCTTTTCTTCATTTTCCGCCACAAAAACCAAGCTCTAATTATGGCAATACTTTATCTCACCACGTCAAAATAAAATAAGATCAGACAGAGAACTAGACTAGAAGCTGAAATTTATCACAGTAACAGTAGCTTTTCATTATAGATCTATAATGAATGATAATTATTATAATTATACCTGATGTTCCTAATCAGTTGATGATTTGTTTCTCACAATTACTCATCATTAGTATTACACTACTGTCATGTTCATTGATATTAATAGCATTGGGTGTGTCATTACAAATGTTGGATCACAAAATTGATGTTACACTTACACAAACAAAACCAATAGAATCACATTTTGGAATCGCAGTAATTCTATAAACGAGTTCATGCACAAGTCTACGAGGAGCAATAGGTACTGAAGTAAGAGAATGGGCCTGTATCTCCCTAGGAGCATCATCTTGAGTTCTTGAGTAGATCAACTATCTTTTTCTTATTGAATTGAGAGGAATGTCTTCTAAATAAGTTATATATATTTATTTAAGGCATGATGCCATCGGATAGCTGCCAAATACAAAATGTTTGTTTTCTAGTTTTTCCTTCCATTCAAATAGTGGTTCACAAAACACGAAAAACACATCGTTGTGTGATTTAGGATGAAAATAATTCAAGCTTATTCCTGTCCGCCATAGTGTTTACTATCGATACGAACCGCGCCGCCCGAAATAATAGGCTTATTTTCGAATTCCTTTCATTGCAAGAATGTGATATGTGTATTATTGGAATATATAATGAAAAGATTGAATGAAATATCGAATCTCTGTTGAAAGTTTTAAACCTTACATTTATTTTCAGTTACATTTTGCAAAACCCTTCAAATTTCTTCGAAACTAATACTACAGTGCTTCTATACACGTAAACCATACGACGACGAATATGTGTGGTACTGGTACTGTGGCAATCAGGCGGTCATTTATTGATATGGCTCTAAGCACCGCCCAAACAAGTTTTATTAGTCTCGGAGTCTAAGCGATCAGGGTGATACAATATTACATGTGAAATGTATGTAAATAACGAGATGGGCCTCAATATTTTCTTCTTTTTCTTGTTCTTCATAATTATAACTGACTAACTCAGTATCATTGACAGTTTGAAGTTTGATTTTATTTTGTTTACCTTTACATATACCTACGACTGCTAAGATGATCTCGGGGTCATTTTGAAGAATTTTGACGTATTTCGTATGGCTGCTTACGTTCAGTTCTGTTATCAGTCAGCATGGTACCAGTCATGTGACAAACCATGTTTAAGGATGGGAATGGGAATGTTTTGACAGCTCGTTTTGTATCACAATCAGGCTAAAGCTATGGCTTGGGGAACTGTTGAAATGGAGAATATAAAATATAAGAAGGTAACTATTAAATTGAGACTGAAAGATTAATGAAGACATGGTAAAAGAACAACCGGGCAGTGAACAGGTAAGCACATGTGCAGGGAGTAGATGATCCCACTCTTCACGAGTCTCCTACTGCCTTGCAGGTCGGTCTTGGCTAACCAAAGGCTAAGGGGTTAACCCTGACAGAAAAGAACCTTCTGCCTTGCAGACTGGTCTTGAATGACCAAAGGCTAAGGGAGTTAACCCTGATATAAAATATCAACCTGCTGCCTTGCAGGCTGGTCTTGAATGACCAAAGGCTAAGGGAGTAAACCTTGACAGAAAAGAACAAGGCCTGATATGGGTCCTCAAGATGGCAGCCCCACCATCTACCTATGATCTTCCTAGGGTACAGTGGGCTAATCCCCTGCTTATCCAAAACCTAACTGATGCAGAGAAATAAATATAATATACTCGGCTTGACCTTTCAACGACGAAAATGGAAACAAACACGGACTGTGATTTTGGAACATGGAACATTAGGGCAATAAATGGAAAAGAGTTAGAATTAGTTGAAGAAATGGACAAATTCAAAGGAGACATTTTGGCTATTACAAAAACAAAGAAAAAAAGGACAAGGAATAGAAAATGTAGGACCGAATCATATTTTAATCTTCTCAGGAGTAAATGTCAAAGATAGAGCTAGAGCAGGAGGAGGTCTCCTAGTGCATAAAACGTATGAAAAGCTACTAGTAAAGCTGGTAATTTATAAGCCCGTGGCTATTAGAGGTAAATATTAAACCAAAAGGAAGAGAAATTAAATTATTAATAGCTTATAGACGAAACGAAGAAGGCCACTAAAGAAGAAAAAGATACTTTCAAAAATGATTTACAAATAGCTGCAGATAATCTTAAACACAAACAGGAACTAATGGTTTTATGAGATTTAAGCGCTAGAGTAAGCAACAATATAGAAACATCAAGAGAGTAATAGGTAAAGCAGGAGAGACAACAACTTCTCCAAATGGAGAGAGACTAATAGATTTTTGCCTAAAAAATAACATGAAAATAGCCAACACCTTTTTTCCTAATAAAGATATCCACAAATATACAAGAGTACATGAAGATAGGTGTGAAAAGACATAATAGTTAGCAGCTCCCTTTTTACAATACATTGGATGCAAGAGTAAACATAGGAGCAGAAATATTTAATGATCTTCACCTAGTGATTGTCAAAATGAGATTATTGATTGAAGAAAACAAACAGAAAAAGAAAGAGAAGAAAGCTACTAAACTCAAAATAGAGGAACTAAATAAACCAATAGTAAAAGAGATGTACCAATCTGGGATAAAAAGATTTATCAGTGAAAGGCAGATGCATCTGTATGATAGCACAATAGAAGAAAAGTGGCAAATGTATAAAGAAATACTCCTCAGTTGTACTGAAGAGGTCTGTGATAGGAAACAAATTAAAGGAGATGGGAAAAGAACAGCATGGTGGAATGAGAATGTCAAAACTAAGATCAAAGGAAAGAATGATTCTGGAAGAAATACTTGCAAACAAAAAGACTAGAGGCTAGGATAGATTATGTGCATAAAATAACTATCGCCAAAGAGGAAGTGAGGAAAGCAAAACAGGAACAATGGGAAGAGTTTGGACAAAGACTTCATGAAAGCTATCAAGCAAATCAAAAGCTGTTCTGGGGGGGGGGGGGGGGGGGGCAATGAAAAGCATGAGAAAGACCAAAGCATGTCCAATACGACAAATTAAGAATGCTAAAGGAGAAATAATGAAAGAAGACAGCCAAATCAGGAAAACTAAGAGAAGAAATCAGCCAGAGAATCCCAAAAGGCAAGTGCAATATATAACCATCTAGGAAAGGCATTTGTAGGTAAACAAGCATTGTCAAAAAAAACCAAAATTGCAGTATACAACACAGTTTATTGTCCTACTCTCCTCTATGGCAGTGAAACCTGGATCTTAGAGAGTAGAGAATACAGTAGAGTACAGGCAGCTGAAATGAAATATCTAAGAATAGTAGGAAAACTAAAAGAGACAAAATCAGAAACACAACAATAAGAGATCAAACCAAAGCAGATGGCATAAAAACTAAGATAGAAATAAATCAATTGAGGTGGTTTGGGCATGTAAACAGAATAAATGGCAAAAGAATAGCTAAATCAGTATACAGTGCTAAAGCCCAAGGTAAAAGACCAAAAAACAGACCTTGAAGAAAAGGGGAAGAAGATAGAAAAGAGGCATTGAAGAATACAAATTTAACATTTTTGAAAGGAAACAGAAGATGCTATGATAGGGCATCCCGAGAAAGATGATCTCGGGCATCTGAACCCATACACCGAAAGGTAGAATGGAAACTGATAAAGAAAGAAAGAAGGTAAACGAACAAACTAGAAAAGCAAAGAAAATAAACACAAATGAACTTTTCTTTTAATAAACGACAAACGCACTAGATTCTAACCATAAGCAAGTAACATCATCAAATAATAAAAAAAGAAAGAAAAAATCCACATGCAATTTAAGCAGCAAACTGCTTTCGTCATAAAACCATCATATGATCCGAAATACTTACATAGATAAAAATAGGTGAAAATATATTTCGTATTCTTATATAAGTTTCTCTTCTTCTTATAACCCTTACCTATAATAATCGTTCGATCTTTCCCACTTGGTTGCCTCGTAGGTTGTCAGTGATATACAATGTACATACTTATCAATGTATTTCCATTCTGTTCTGTTTCTTGTTATGTATCAAGCTATTCCAGGTCTGAAATGCTCTTTAGTTTGAGTGTGGCTATGTTCAAAATCATTTTCAGGTCTTGTCTTAGTGCTGTAACTAGTGTGACAATTGATGTCTTTTGTCTGCCTTTACATTTTGTTCTGTCTTGATCGAAAAATCTATCATTGCTTGGTTTTTCTTGTGTGTTTTTGTTCTGCTTTTAAGTGCCGTAAAGTCGCCATCTTTTTCAAGTATTGTAAACGATAAGCAACCTCTTTGGTTTTCATTGTAAAGCGATTTATTGGTGACTTCTGTTGGATACCGATTTCTAATAAAATCAAGAACTGTACGCAGTTGTCTGCTATGGAAAGTTTTAATTCCTGCTCATCTTGTTTTGTCAGTGCCCATGGCTCACACTTGTATAATAATAAAAATATATATTTTACAGTAGCTTGGTACAGCGAGTCTTATCTGTTGTTTGCATGTATGTATGCCCTATATGTCTATGTGTATGTATGTATGTATGTATGTTTGTTTGTATATATGTATATATGATTATATGTATGCATGTGTGTGTATGTCTGTCGATCTGTCTGTATGTATATGTATGTATGTATTTATGTATGTATGTAGTTTGTATGTATCAATAGGGGCGGACCTTTAGATAGAATAAGAATTAGCCGTGAATAACATATAAACAGTCGCTGACAAAACTGGCGCTAGTCATAGGGGGCAGGTGGGATTGTTGAATGAGAATTCAGTCTTTTAAAAATACCCCAACACGTCTGAAGAAGAGACTAGCAGGCGAGTTGAGTTGAGTCGCCTTCATAGCCCCCACCTCCCCCAGTTTAAAAAAAATTCAGGGCCAGCATCCCTGTTCTACTAAAAAACACAAACTGATACAGAAACATCAACAACCATTGGAAATGTTCAAACACTCTTGGATGAAGAAGGATCATATATACGTAATTATGGCGTTTTGTGGTGAAAGCCTTCTGACAACATGGAAGCATCTCCGAATTTCCACCTGTTTGACGTGTGAGAACCATGGTCAAAACAGGAAAAGCTGCCCATACATCAACAGAATGCAGCAGGTACAAAGTACAACATCAAAGTAATTAGCGGATTAGCGATATCTGATGGCTTCAGATTCAGATGGACCAAAAACAGAATGCCTGGTGGAGACATAATGCTATTGCTATACGCAGGACAAGAATATAAGGGTGCAAACCACACAGGTGCGATTTTCTTTTCTTTTACCACATTTACAACTAAGGTGTTCTCTGGGATTTTAGTTGGATTTTTAAATTTTGCCTGGACTGCCCCATAAATAGCCAAGGGATCGTCAACGTGCACAGAGTGTTGTGATATGCATATGGGACCTCCTTGTTCTCGTCATCCATCTCCCATGGGGCTAAGTGTAGATCCATCTCCCTTTGCCGGGAGGGGGGGGGGGGGGGGGGGGGGGTACTCCAAAAATAATAAGTAAAGAAAACTTTTCAACTGGAGACTGTAGTCCACAGGCAAGATGTCGGCCTCTCAACCAAACGGTTGTGGGTTTAAACCCCAGAGAGTGGTGTATTAGTTATATAATGTAATATGTGTAGTAGTACATGTATAGAGAAAGAAGAGAGAGGTGAATTCTATAGTATTACCTGATTACAACGATTGGATTGAATACCCTGATGTTAGGAATTGGATAATACTTGTACTTTTGAAGTTGTAACAGAACGTGCACTAATACTAATTAGGCTGGTACTAGTTTGATCTTTGTCACCCAGGTTATGAGGCAATACTTGCATTTGTATGTAAAAATAGAAGAGAAAATTTCAAAACTCAGGTTTATGTTGTATTTACATTAGGATTCGACCCTAACCAGGGGACTTGAGGTCCAATTACTTTTAGTTGGATTGCTTTTATTGTTGTTATAAATTTCAATCATGGTTTTCTTCGAAAAAAAATCAATTGACGTTGATAGCAGAAAGTAAAAGTTGTTACTTTATGACTTTATGTTAATGTTAGTGTGAACTTAAGCTCTGTGCATGCTACTATTACCATGTATATGAACAAGAACATGAAATAATATTAAAGCCCCTTAGGAACAAAGACAAGACGAAAACAAAGGAGTAGACAACAAAGGAATACGCGGCCTCAATGTTGGCCCGACTCATCGCTCATGTCTATTCCAACGTACATTTTTGTATTTGTTTCGTCTCTGCTATGTCCCCTAAAGTTAGTTCTTGCATTTGCACTGAAGTGTCAAAAATATTTGGTAAGAAGATAAAAGAACACTATGCATGGGAAAATCACGAGTTAAGTCAAATTCCTTTAAGTAAAATCATTTCAGCCAACAGAACCAGAGCATATCCTGGTTTCTATAGTGTGAAGCAAAACTCATGGTACATGTATGTAATACTTTGCCAACTGGATGGACGCTAACTAGTCTGTCGCAGGCGTCACTCCTTATATGACACTGGTAGCCAATTTTACCTCGGTCAAGAGGAAATACGTGTTAAATGTCTTTCCCAAGGAATACAATGTCAAACCTATCATTGCTAGGATTAAGATCGAATTGATGAGAGAGATTGTGTGATAATAAAATTACATTGAAAGTGAATGAAAGCATTCATAGTCGTAGTGTCAATATTTATCTGGTTAGCATTTCTTTTCCGCTTATTTCTATATATTTGTCTGGTTCGCCTATCTTTTCTGTTTATTTCCTTATAATTGTATGTATCTTTTCTGCTTACTGTTACAGTACAGCCTATATTCCCCAAACACGCATTCAACTAAAACATGGTATCCCTAAATTCATGACAAAATCCAAACCAAGGTTCTCCTTTGTACACCCACAATATTCCCTGAAACACTTGTTCCAGGAACTAATTTTCTCGTCCCAAGGAGTTTGGGGAACATGGGCTGTACTGTATGTCTTTATCTTTATCTCTGTCTGGTCCGTGTCCTGAAGGGTCCTAAATTGAAACACCTCTTTTTGTTCTTACTTTTTAAAACTTACCCCCGAGTCAACAAATTTTCTTCTTATATTTTAGTAGGATTATGCGAAGAAAAGGAATATCATTCTTATAACTATGCTGTACTATGAACTAAAATCTTTTAGTTTTATGTGTTTTGCTATTCAAATACTCTTAATTTAAATTCAAAATAAAATCACAAAAGAATTGTCAGTGAAAACAAACTATATTTTGGATTGAAGACATATATCATTTATTTTGATCCGGTTCAAACGTTCACTCTCATAATTAATGTAGCATAAAAATTCATTCTTCAGTTGGTTGGAGTGTTTGGGTTGAAACTGACATTTCGTCGCTTGTAATAATCTGTGAGCTAAGTCACTCATCACGGCTCCTGGAGAAAAGAGAACAATTTTCTTTCATGGATTTTTGCCTTATGGAAAAAGCACCCGCTTAAAATGTTGAATATAAGTACAATCAAATGGATGTATTGCTGTTGTGATTATGTGTCGTATGTTCAAATCAAGTTAATAATGTAGACTGTTTCCATTCTGATCAAAATACGTACATGTACATTTAGCCAGGGACCAAATTTTACAAAAGGGTTTTTTTAAAAGAGGAAATTCACAATTTGGTGCAATGAATTGACTTCCTACACATGTCTCAAAAAACAACTCTACGTGTATTTTTGTCAACAATGATATTTTTATCATATATATATAAATACATTGTGGCGTCTGTGGCTAAGTTGTTAGGCTGCTGGGCTTGAAATCATGACCTCCTGTGTTCAAATTCTAGCAATGCTAAGCCTCACTTTATGTTCCTTGAACAATTTAATTTGCATTTCCCCACTCCACCCAAGTGCAAATGGGTACAAGCACTAGCTTGGGAGTAAAGACATGTGTCAGATTAACATCCTGTCCAGGAGATGATTATTATCACCTGTTCCGCTTCACGCTATAAAAACTAGGATAAGCTACGATTCTATGGGCCGTAATGGTTTGGAAGAAAAATTACTTCATTATATAAATATATTAGATGATTGTCTACCATTTAAGCAAAAACATAAAGAATCGGAAACATAGTGTATACATGTATTTGTTTTCACTAGAAATATGTGATCACCTTTACTATGTAACAAAATGCTAACTTACCAATGGAATACCTTAATTGTAAATAATCTTTGTCATGTCGAAATGTTAACGGCCAGAGTTTGCTCATCTGTTTGTGAGTGAATTGGAAACTTACTGATTCTATCAAATCCTCTCCTGCTCAAATAAGTGACACAGTGGTTCAAAGGAAAGGTGTCAGCCTCTCAACAAACAAGTTGTGAGTTCATGCCTGATGATAGGTTGAAAAATGTTCGCAAACTTTTTGGGTGACCCCCTCCCATATAGGTGGATCACCTAGCCCTTTCGGAGACGGAAGTGAACTATACTAAGAGGGAACAATCTTCTTCTTTTCTTCCACTCCTGCCTCCATTTTTCCACTCTCCATATCTATGATCATGCAAACATTACTATTAGAATGGAACCTCTCTATTTGGGAAATCTTGGTGGATCGTAAAGTTGTCCCGATTACCTGGGGACCTAAGGATTATGGTGTTCCCTCAACAGTTTGACATACCTAAGCTGCTCCTGTATCCGTTTTATCCAGCCTACTTGTGACTCGGATATTTCAAACTGATCCGCAACTTTCACGAGTTGTGTACCTGGTTTTTAAGCCCATCTAGGACTTGAAATTTGTTATCCAATCTTAAATCAGTTTTTCTTTTGCTAGCCATCTTGAGTAGAGATTAAAAAGAATGATGTCTAATGGAAATCACATTCAAAAGTGACAATAACAACGCAAGTGAGTGATAAAATATAGAACTAAACAAGCAATTTATTGTAGCCACAGGACCAGTTGATCAAAACGACATTCGTCAGTGGTGTTAGTGTCACGGAGAACAAAGCTTGATTGGAAGATAGATAGATAAGACACATAATCAAGAACGCATTGTGGATCATTACATCTCCTCGTGTGTCCACTCTTGTGATTGACAGGTTAAGCGAGCAATGAAAGGCTATGACAGTGTACGAGTCTGCTTTCTAGGCGCCATCCATGACAACACCGTACTGTATTGTTAGGTAGACAAGCATGGACTGGTGTGACGCCTGATTTCACCCCTGCGTAATGGATGCCTGGTGTGTCTGGCTTATCATCACCATGAACTGACACTTACAACATTGCCAATTTGTGATGTATAAAACCTCAAGCACAAATGCAGGTGGAATAGTTAAGTATTTGACACTGAAACCAATTTTGGAATAAATAAAAAATGGGAAAAATGGCGATAATAATAATAAATGCAAGACCGCAAGTAATTGTCCCGGATGTTTCCCGTTAGAGAAGTAACACAAAGACAAAAAATTATATGTTTCC
>JAXRKP010000767.1:25000-52500 GCA_037039925.1 Doris montereyensis | reverse complement strand
CATAGATTGAATATGTTGATGAGGTATATTTACATTAAGTTTTACAGGAATAAATTTGGTATTCTAAGGTTAGTAAACAGTTTCCAAGTTCGGTTTTTTCACGAGTCGGCAACCATGTCCAGGTTCAGGTCCATGCTCCTAAATATTCTAATTCACCTCAATGACAACCGGACTTATAATCTAGATCTTTTAGATCTTCTAGATCTACCATCCTTAAGAGATGTTCTTCATGGCACTCCTAAAAATTCATGTCCCATTTGATTACTTTTGTATTTTGAAAGTGAATGCAACTAGATCTAGAATCTAGATTCTAAATAACTTACCAGTTGGGGCGCTTTTTTTTTACTAGATTTAGATTCGGTATCATAATCATACTTTTACTAGATCTGGATTCTAGATCTATCACTCTCACACCCTGAGGCTACTTTGAGAGGCCAAACCAATGCATTTTCGACTGCTGAACACTAAAACAGTTGCAACCTAATGTTTTTAGTATTATGCTCTTTCTTTTCCAACCACTGATCCCGCGATGTACCATGCCATGGGATCAGATCCCACTCCTCTCACTCTTCTTGCTTAAATACTAGTCAGTAGCCTCCGAGGAGGACTGAGTCTGGCATGCCCATTGCCCCGCCATTGGGTGCTCCTCAGCAATTGATGTCCCGGTGACTCAAGGAATGATTGGCCAGATGGGAGTACCATCAGCAATTTATTTTTAATAAGAATGAAGGGAAAATAAAGGGGGAGGAGAGAGAGTGTGGCTTTAGTAACTGGCACTATGGTCAGTGATGATAATCTGGGAGTAATATTAGTAATAATCATGAATAGAATAGAAATTTGGAACACACTTCCTGACGTATTCCCAAAGTGGCGAGGAGAGAGAGTATCGATATTCATCCTTATGAACTATATTATATAATCTGTTGAATTTTTGCTATTTCAGGTTCGCCAGTTCAGCTCCTCAGCATCAAGGGCTGCCAAACTTGTTCAGGTAAGGCAACTACCAACAAAATTGACTAGAGTTGAGTGGTGTAGCGTCAATACAGTTTTCTAAGGACCAGAAGTAGAGGTCATGTCAAGAAAGGAACCACTGTAGTTAATAAATCATCCTATGGCGGTGGAAGATATCTAAAAATAGTCAATATTTGTAATAAATATGACCCATCTGTATTATAATTGTGCATTTTGATTGGTTGATGCCATGAAATATTCCAAGTATCCCTTATAACATCAACACAGCCAATGTAACATTAGCTTATTAAAGCTTTCTATGTACATTTAACAGTAAAGCAACCACCCATTTTAAGACAAAATACGATCTCAACAGATGCTTGTTAGTTATTGTATGGAACAAACAGCATTTATGGGTTTTTTATTATTGAAATGAGAGCTATTTTATTGAAACAAAGAGAATTTTCTTCAGATAAAGAGAACTTTTAACAGGCACATCAAGCACAACTGACCAGTCATACTGATGTTATATCCATATTGATGCTACACAGCGCTAGTGTTTTTATTATAAAACATATATAATGCAATGGAACCTCTCTGATCAAGGAATCAGGAACCCGGCCAATTGGGAAGAAATCCCAGGGAACAGAATTTTTTATATGGCGAAAAACAGGCCGGATCATGCAGGATTTACTTTTTAACTCTTTAATGGCCCTACCCCAAAAGGCCACGAAAAGGGAAAATAAGACCAAAATTTTAAAAAAATTCACACCAAATTTATTTATGGTCTAAAATTGATATATTTTACATGTAATTGCTCATAAGAGATAGAAGAATCAAGAAAAAAAATAGAAGAAATAGATAAACATGCATATAATATGAATCTTAGTGGTGAAAGGTAAAAAAAAAATGTTCAACACAAGATGAGAAAAGTTTTTCTGGCACTTCTGGCAGTCTAATGTTCAGTTCAAGCTCTTGTGGAATTTAGCAAAGCAGACGCCTTTACAGAGGTGAGTGTCACATGTGACACAGCCATAGACAATCTCTGGGGTACGACCTCTGGTGGTCTTTTTGCTGTCCATGCGACACTGAAAACACTAGCTTTTTCGGCCGACGAGTCGTGTCACCTGGTGGCCCTCTGGAGCTGGCTTGCCGAGGCCAGAGACGGAAGGAAATTCCTTTGCTCGTCGAGGCGGCAAATGCTGCCACGGAGGAGCTCGCAAGCAATCTCCAGTCGAAACTGTCGTGGCACATGGGTTTCTTTTTGCGCACGCACAGCTGTTGCCTTGTAGATGATGAAGGAATGACGGCTGCCACCTCGGCATGGCATCGGTGACAGCATTAAGTTTCAGGAGCTCATCTGTTGACCAGTACATATAGAGCTGAGGCATTGTATGAATGCCAAACATGAAGTTGATGTAGATAAAGATCTTCATGTCCTTTACTCTCACTGGCACCCAACTTGACATCGCTGCAGCAGTCATCTTTTGTTCAGCATACCTGTTGGTCTCTCTGGCCATCTCTTCTAAAATACTGTCTGGAATGAACAGATTAAAAAATTTATTGGCCTGCTGTCATCATCCACATGTACAGGTCAGAAGAACTAGTAAAGGCTTCCACTTTCACTGGTTGGAGTCTCTCTGACCACACAACACCATCAGCTACATGTTCTGGAATGTTACTAATGTTAGTTTCAACATCAGACTCACTCGAAGAAGTCGAAGATGAGTCAGCAGCATTCCCAATAGGATCTAAACTATCAAGAATATCGGGTTCAGAGTCACTCTCAGCATCTGACTCATCACTGTCACCATTTAAAATGTAGTTTCCACTTGAAAGAAGGCATAAATAGATTATTCAAACATTGTGTCAAGAAGTTTAAGTGCCAGTGTTTTCTAAAGAAGCCTGTTTTTAACGAAAACTAGATGTAGACACACCAGCTTCGATCACGCATGTCAACATCTCTAATGTCATGCGACGCTAAATGATTAAACTAGATTCACTCACCTTAAAAGTAAGAATAATTCAAGAAAATTGTTTGAAACACTTCAGTAACACCACAAAACAAAATTTCAGCAATCCATAATGTTGTCCGTATGTTGGTTCATCAATGAATGACAGGAACATTCATTGCAGCGGCAAAATTCGTGCAACATGATGGTCGGAAGTGCATATTTTATATAGTGTAAATAAGCTCGGCAATCATCGGAGATCACGACATGGCGGTAATGAAATAGTCACAAAAACTATCTTGCCCGTATGTCGTTACAATATTTAAAATATGCAATTGTTTTGGATGTCGGTATTCATTTGTTACTAGTTTATTATAATAAGAGTCTTTTTCATCATAAATTGTTCTTTTAGTATTGTTTTACAGCCACTCAAAGGATGCCTCATGTGGGAGTAGATGTTATGTGTCGTATTTATTATGCCAACTGCTATAGTTTGGAATGTAATAAAACATACAAAAACACAATTTTCTCTTATAACACTGCTCATGCAGCTACTCAAAGAGTAGATAATGTGAATCATGTGAATATTTACATTTACATCGGACAAATTTCATTAGGAACCAAGTGATAACGAAAAAAATGCATTTTTCATGTCCTGTCTGTTTTCTGATATATATATATTATCCGGGTAATAACATATTTTAATCGGGTAATAACATAGGGAAGCTTTTGGGTGACTATTTAGGTTTAGAGTTAGTTTATTTCATGTGTGTGTCACAGAAAAAGAAACATTGTGAAGACTGAAGTTTTCTGTGATACTACAACGGAATCTGATTTGTTTTATTACCGCTGTATAATTCTCATTACATCAGGCTCCTGTTCAAGTATTTGGTGTGGAGGGTTAAAGCTATGCCACTGCCCTTTACTCTGCCGCCTCAAAGGAAAAAAACTTGATGCAGTGGAGAAGGACCTTCAAGCCCTACAGGTATAGTGGTGATAGAAGCGTTATTGTGAACATTCTCATTATTATTATTAAGCCTAGAGAAAAGGATACAGATTTGGTCTTAAAGTTGAGAGAAAAAGGCAACATTGTTGTTTAGGGATATAGTCACTGCCAAAATATACGTGACTTTAGGGGACAGGATACTTATTTTGGAATCAAAAGGGTATGATCACAAATAATTTTAACTTAAGTGTATCAATAGTATCATTTTTTTCCATCTTTGGTAGTCTTTTGTAACACAGATTACAATCTCACATTTTTTAAAAGATAATACTACATGAAAAGGATCTCATTAGAACTTGTTACATTGTTCATGAACTTACTACTCAGTAATTGTTGCTTTCTTTTGCTAAAGGGAAGTACCTTTAAATCAAAGTCATTTATCACAAAATAGGGCTTTATGAAACAATTCGAAGATCTTTCACGGTTGAAAGGCTTAATTTATACAGGAGTGATGGCTTTATAATGTATCGTAGAAGTGTCAGCTTCAGAAAGAAACTCTAGTAAACCCACAAGACATTAATAATTTGTATATATATATACAATAGATGTATCTGGGGCAATGTTCCCTCTAATTTTCTTGTCTATGAGTGTGCGCAGACATTTTTCAACTGCGCAGCTTTTCTCCCTGGTGTGCGAGCGTACATGTGTACAGCTTAGAGGGAACATTGATCTAGGGTTTTTTTAATGCCTTTTTTCTTTCTTCTTGTATCCCAGGCTGAGCTTCGGAAAGACAAGGGTCTTGTTGAATACTTAATGGATCCAACACAGAAAAAGACGGGAGAAGAAAGGTGACTATGCTGTGAACATCAGTTTTGATCAATTGTGAATAATTGGTATCTTTGTACCAAAATGTCTTAAAATAGTTTGTTTTTGTGTCAGAATGTATTGAAAGAAACTACTTCAGACATGTTTATTTCAAATGCCATTAAAATATTTCATTGTGCATGCAATGGCTACCTTCAATGTGGTATGAAATTTAGATAGCAATATTATTTGTACTTGTCTGAATGAATGTGCAAGATCTGTTTCAATGATCAATTTAAAAGGGAAAGGTTTTAATTTTAACCTTTAAAATTTTACAATTTCTGATCTTTCCCTTTCTGTTGTTCACAGCGGCTGTGGAGAAATTGATGCAACAGAAGAAATTCTCTGATCTGACTGTCAACCTTTTCTGTAAGTGACTGATTCATGTGATTTAAAAAAAAAAAATATTTGTATTACTAGCTGCAAGTACCCAAGTTAACTGATTATTTTTTGATTAAGTTGTGTTTGGTAATTTCTGCGCCTTTGGGTTGAATAATATTAAATACCACCATTGCATTATAAAAGTGCAATTTTATCCCTAGAAATTTTTTATGTTTTAACTTTGGCATGTTATGGTTTTTAAAACCCTTTACACCAATGAAGAATGAAACCCAATTCCACCCTTGTGACAAACCAAAGTACTAGGAATAAATAATTAAGAAATTTAAAAAAAATAATTTAGATAATCATCTCACCTGGGAATCGAAGTTGGGACCAACAGATCCCTATTCTTAACTACTGCACCACACAAACTGCTTACGTACCAGCCCTCTTGGACAAGTGCTGCTGGTAGGTCCTACTTCTTTCCTTCCACCCTTTTACTTATCCTTTTATCTTGCTGTTTCCTCTTAATTCACCCTGAGATCACCACAAATGTTGGACGGGATAAATTTCAAAATAAGTAAAATAAATTCTCTCTGTGGTTCATATTACCTTTTTATAAGTTATATTGTGTGCTGGTTTTCTTGTTCAATCACTCTTGGATTTAACGTCATGCTTAATGATGATGAAAGAATGACCAAGGTAGAAATATGACTTATGTGGTGTTCCAATTATCCTGTCCTGTAAAAGATTCTTACCAGGTTTGTTTTTGTTTTGGCGTTTTTCTTTTTATTAAAAGATTTTGTGTTTTAACACTCATAATGTCAATCTTGTTGAATTCAACAACTTTTTAAATTTATAAATTCTTTATTTCTCTGGTCTTTTCAGCTACACTGGCTGAAAACGGACGTGTCACTAAGACGATACAAGTTTTGACTGCTTTCAATAAAATTATGAGTGCTCATCGTGGTGAAGTACCATGCACTATTGTAACAGCCAAGGTGGGTTCAGTAATGATAATAATTATTTTATACAGTAGTAGTGGTCCAAGAACACCCCCTTGGCAGATTGAGAAATCGTGTGTGTGTAGGCAGACCGTTGTAGTTTGCGGTTGGCAAGCATAAACACATAAAGAAAGGCATCAACCATGATAAGATCTACTTCGAACCAACCTGTCAATCATTCAATAAACATTTATCGATCCATCAAGGGGCAGGTCAGCCTTTGGTGGTAATGTCAAATTCCTTTAAAGCCGTTAAGGCACATAAGGGTCCGTACTTATCCCGGTTTCAATAGCGAGAAGCGGAACAGGCAATAATAATCACCTCCTGGACAGGAATCTAGTCTGACGCAGGTCTTTGCTCCCAAGCTAGTACTTGTACCCATTTGCACCTGGGTCGAGTGAGGAAATTTTTGTGTTTAATGTCTTTCCCGAGGAACACAATGCTTGCAGACGCTGTGACTTTACGTAGCTAATGGGCATCCTTTCCTATCTGACAATCACACAACAAATCAAACCTTGCAGGCACTAATCTGCAACAATACAATGCATTTACAGTGGGGTTGTGTATAACATCCCAAGATTATGTGGGTCTTGTCAAAAGGTTTCTTTACTATTATAATGCAGAGCTATAATTGAACTAACTAGAAATCTACATAAAAGAAGAGAAGAGAAGATGAAATACAAAGTGGATATAGTTGGTGAGTAAATAAAACATTTTTACATATAGGTATACTTTTGTTAAAGTATTATATATATTATGATCATTGAGTGTAAGTAGACCTAGTTTGTGTTACTACTGTTGTTTCAACGTGTGTACAGCCGCGAGTCTGTGTATAGGAGAGAAAGATATAGACACTGATGTCAAAGATCTACTAGATAGAAATAAACACACCCAAAAAATGTCTTTTCGGGACCAGCAATAGCTAAGTTGTTTTTTGTTGTTGTTGCATAATACAGCAGTTGTTGGCACATGTTTGATTTTAAATAACACAGTCTTTTGAAGGGATACCGATTTTTCTTGTTGGGTGTGTAAGCAGTCTCAGGAAAGATACAAATGATCATGATTTATTTGAGATTTTGTTTATAAAACTTGGTTGGGCAAGCCCTTGCCTGTTGATCTATCACTCCCACTACAGCTATTTGTGGGTGCATTCTTACATATTGTGTATTCCTTACCTTTAGACTCTTGATGACACCACCATGAAAGAACTTGAGGCTGCCATGAAACAGTTTGTCAAAAAGGTCAAACACTTCAGGTTACAAAAGAGGTGAGCTTTTAAATTCTTTTTTGTTCTCTACTCACTGTTTCACTATCAGTTATTTGAGTTGACAATTGTTGATTGCTATAGGCTTTGATCCTTGAAGTAACTGCAATGTTGCCTCTTAAACTGGCTGGTCTGTTTAGACAGGGATGTTGTTATCATTTTATAGCTTTTAAACTACTAAAAGCTTGGTCAAAGCTTAATTAATACCAAACAATATTCTAGATTTTCACAGCCCTACTTTTATTTGTTAAACTTTAATACGTTTTTTTTTTGATCATTACTGTATGCTTCCAAGGGATTTGAAAAGGATTTTGAATTAAATGTCCTGCTTGCAGGGTGTCCAGCAAGGTCGGAAAGTCGGAAATATGTCGGATTTTTCATACTTTCGAATAAGATTGTGGACGATGAATGATCATTTTGTCATCCATTTTCGGTGATACATGCTTTGCTGTTATGCGATTCTTTCATGTTGAAACTAAACGATTCCGATACCTTCTTTATAATTATAAAGTTTGCCCGGGAATTAGTATCGGATTTCGACACAAAGCTTTCAATACTTTCTTTAGTTTTAGTGCCCATAGCAATACAATGAACTGCCTATCTACGGCCCAGCCTCCTTTCTTCAATTGAACTTTTACTCTGGAGAGATTAAGAATGCAGTGTGTGTTAAAAAGCCGATTGCGCAAGTTGTTGTATGGTTCATGTCAAAGGGAGCGAGACAGAGGCAATGTGCATATTTTAAGTCCGATCGCGCGCACGTGTGTGTGAGAATGTTTGTGTGTGTTTAATGCGACCAATCACGCATGTGTGTATTAGTATTACTATTAGAGAGTATATATGGAGAGGCGAGAAGTTTAAATGATGACCGAAGACAAACCTGTAAGCACGACCTGATAGCACAATAGAGGTGGGGAAAGGGACAGGGTGAAGAATGTCGATGTGAAAACATATGATGGCAAAACAAGAGGCGACTGAGTCTGACATACGGTATCGGGAAGATAAAGAGAAATAACGAATGTCTTCCACTACAGTGTAGACATGGGTGGAAAAGAGGTAGAAACGGGAAGAAGGCAATCATGTACTATACTAGATTCAGATCTGGATCTAGATTTCAGTTTTATTGAAGAAGAAAGAAAGGGGGGAGGGGTGGGGTGGTTGCCAATATAAATATAATGGAGATTTTTACTAGGGAGTGGTGGGTAGATGTTTTCGTTGCAGTCAATTAAAAAATCTAGATCTAGTTTTAAGTTTTGATCCTGAGAAAGAAAAAGAGAGACTGTGGGGGGGGGGGGGCAGGAGGTGGCTAAAGTAAAACAGAGGAAGATTTATAATTGGCAGAGTTCAATCAAGTTATAAGAAAAAGCCTTCCAAACCTCATTTTCTCCTCGGTAGACTGAGTAAGTATTTATGCGTTTGTTTAGGATATGATATTGTCACTCTTGTGTTTGATTTATTTTTCGAAAGAAGATAACAACAAAAAATTCAATTTTGCATTGTTTGCTATCAGAATTATTTTTTTTTCAGCAATGGGGAAAAATGCTGAAATATTATTAATCTAAAGTGAAACATTAAAGAAATGTGTGATATCTTTTCATTTCATTGAGATGCACTAGAAAGTCATTCACTTATGACATATAATTTGAATTGAGAATTTATAATGATGCATTGAAATGGAAATATTCACGCTGTTCTCAGTTTCTGGCGTCGGGAGAGTATTTCATTTCCCAGGTAGGATTTATTGTGTTGGGGTAGGAAATTTTCAGTTGACTTTGTGCTGGACACCCTGTGCTTGGGGATAAATGATGCACATTGGGTGAGCCTGCACTTATGCATGGATATGGACTATTAAGTCATGTTTATCTTATTATTAGATTCTCACAATTAGTAGAGTGAAAAAGATGTTTTGCTGATGTAAAGACCTAAGAATTAGAGGTGTAATTTTTGTAATAAATTTTTTTTCTTTTCAAAGAGGGGACTCGGTGGTCCAGAGGCAAGATCTCAGCCTCTGTCGGTTCATGACTAACATGTCGTAAAGTTTCCACAAGTTTCTTTTTGGGTAAAACCCACCTACTCCCCTTCCTCTCCCTGGTCCACGTACAATGTACATGGATTGATACCTAGTTTCATTGGAAGTGGGCGATTAAAATGGAGGTCCTGTGTGCAGATCACAGCACTCTGTGCATGAAAAAGATGTCTTGGCTGTTTCAAAAACCCTTGACATCACTTTAGTTGTGGATGTGGGTAAAATCAAAATTTTAGCAAATCCTTTTCAAAGACATGGACCAGCTAAAGCTGACAGAACAAAAATCATAAGATCCTCGATCTTGGTGATATTTTTTTCTGTTATGATTGAATGACAAATGGTGGATTTCTATCAATTTAAAAATATGTGTTTGATTTATTGTCTCCTTTCTAGGTGGACCCGACGTTGATTGGTGGCATGAAGGTGACCATTGGAGACCGCTTTATTGACATGTCCATAGCCTCAAGATAAACCTGTATGCCAATGTCATAAAGCAAACGGTGTGAACCTTTCTATGATTTGATAGGAGGCGCTTTGGGTTGTCTTTTGGAGTATACAATTCGCTTCAATCAGAGAATATGAGAGCTTAGTATATCTCTGTCTGATGTGAAGTGTATTGTTTTGGAATTATAAGGATACACCTTGAAAATTTAGCTTAGGTAAACACTGGTAATTTTTTCTTGTTTTTTATTACGTCTGTTAGATTACCAATGTGACTGTTGTCTGTCGTTAGGAATGTGAGAAGTGGATGAATTGAGAGGAGGAGGGCACATGCTCTGCCTACCTTTCATATTGCCAGATGGGCATGTTTGTGGTGAATTTCAATAAAATTTACTGTCATATTATTATACTTTAAATGTTTGCCTTGTCTTATTTATTGTATGAAGATGTTTATTTACGTGTTCATCTTGTATTATTGGTCATTTTTCTGTTCAAATGTTTCTTTATATTCTAGAAGTTTGTTGTGTACTTATGTTTACTTTCTCGGTTAAATTTTTCCTTTCTTTTATTTCACATCACCCTAAGATTACTGCATAATGGTGGACAAGTAGAAGTGTGTACTTTTATTCGCGTCTGCAGTTCTACTTCTTTATTTTCTTCTTTTTCACCTGTCTGTAATCTTGCTGTACCTTCATACTTCACCCTGAGATCAGTGATCACCGCATACTGTGGGCAGGGTAAATTTTGATAAAATTGAAGCTGTTGATTTTGAGATCACCATCATATAGCTAGGTATGGTTCATTGAAAAAAACCACAACAGTCTCACTCTCACTATACCTGGGCTTCTCTAAATGTGACAAATATCATGTGTGATCTTCACATCATCACTGATCAGTTTACGTAAACATGCTTCCCACCAATGGTTAGGCTGTAGGACATGGGATGGGGAGGTCAGTGGTTGGAACCTTGACAATAAGCAACAGGCCCGGCGTTGTGTTCCTTGGGAAAGACCCTTCTTTCACACACATTTTCCGAATCTAGCCAGGTGCAAATGTGGGTGGTTGGCAGGCACTGCTGGTAGGCCCTGCTTCTTTCCTTTTATTCTTTCACTTATCTTTCATCTTGCTGTTTTCTCTATCTTCTATCTTAATTCACTCTGATCACCGCTTATGGTGAACTGGTTAAATTTCAATGAATTGAACGAAACCAGGTGCAAATGGGTACCAGCATCAGCTTGCGGATGGTTGGCAGGTGCTATTAATAGATCCTACTTCTTTCCTTTCATCCTTTTACATTCAAAGAAAGAGGTCCCGGCTCAGTCATGAGTCTCAGACTACCACCCAGGAGGCTTGAGTTCGATTCCCACTCCAAGCAATTTTTTCTGGCCTTGTCGACATAGCAGCAAAATGGGTAGCTAGTAAAAGCATCATGGAAAGTAATTGCAAACTGCCACTACAAACATATGCCATATATGCCTAGAAATATCAGGCCTCTCAACTTTGAGTATGGTACATGTACATACTTCACTAATCAAGGAGACCAGGTGGTCCAAGGGAAAGGTGTCAGCCTCATATTGTAGGTTCTTTCCCTGACAAGATGGAAAAATTTTTACAGAGTTTCTTCGAGTAAACCCACCCACCTAGTCTAATTGGAGACGGCGATAAAAAAAGAAAGTCCCATGTGCAGATTACAACACTTAGCTGTTTACAGGGCAGTCCGGGCAAAATAAAAATAAATTTTGCGAAAAACCAGATCACCACCTTAGTTTGTGGATGTGGGTAAAAAATAACTAAAATCAAATGAAAGTTCTATTCCTCCTTCTTCCCTCTCACGTCACATTCCCCAAAAGTGGCGAAGTGGTTGTGCTGATGACCTTGCGATTATGAGGTTCTGGGTTCAAATCATGACAATGTTTGGTTAAACGATTTTTTTTTTTTTGAATTACAGTACACTGAACAAGCATTTTTAAAATGTCCTGTTCAACCCAGTGGCAAAAGTGTACCACAGGCTTGAGTTGGGTAGTAAAAACTACAACATACTAGCATCCTTTTTAAAAGATCATGTATTATAGCATCACCAAGGGACTTGTGGTCCGGAGGCAAAGTGTCAGTGTTCGACCAAAAGGACATTGACTCATTGGTTTGCGTCTGACAGTAGGTTGAGAATTTTCTCGAGTTCTTTTAGTAAAATCCACCCCACTAGTCCAGATAGGTGGGTCGACACATAGTGACATTGTCAAAAATGAGGGATGATAAAAAGGAGGTCCATTGTGCATATCAGTTATCACAACACTGCGCAGTGAAAGATTCCTTGGCTATATACAGTGCAGTCAAGCAAAAAAATTAAAATCCTGCCATATTCAAAGCCATGAGATCACCTCAGCTGTGGATGTGGGGTGAAATCAAATAAACAGTATATCCTCGTGTATTTATAGAAACCAGCTCTACTACTCGTAAACAAGACTTGGACGCAGTTTGCTACTAACATTAACGTCATGTGAAATTATAGGCCTACTAATACTATTAGTACTATGATGTCTGCCAGTTTGGGGCACGATATTGATAATCAATATGGCACGAGTCAGGGTCAGACACCAGGGTATGCTACTCTGATTATTTATCCACTCTACGTTCTGACGATTCCTTCCCTTTGCACTCATTTTTTCATCCCTGTATTACAGAAGGATTTTAATCATTTATATTATTCCATTTATTGTTCGTGTCGTGCAGGCTCATGGATTTAACGTTGAGTTAAGGCTGAATCTATTGATGGCTTGATTGGGAATGGATGTTGGCTGTTGTGTCCTTGATAAAGACACTTGAAATAGCGTTTCAACTTCGGCCAAAGCACGTGTGATGGGTAGCTGTAGTAGCAGACTCGGATAGGCGATTAGGATCTGATGTAAGATATATTTTGTAGCACAGGGGTAATGGTCTAGTATGATCGATGTTGTACTTCTACTATTACTATTACTACTACTACTACTACTACTACTACTGCTGCTGCTCGCTGTGCTGCTACTACTGCTACTACTACTGCTACTGAAATAATAACAACACAAACTACTACTGCAACACAACTACTACTGCTGTATCTCTACTAAATATCTGCTGCTACTGCTACTGCTTGTGGGACTGCTGCTACTGCTGACTGAGTGACTACTGCTACTACTATAAAGCCTCTGCTGCTCAGCTACTGTGGCTACTGCTGTTTACTACTACTGCCATTGCTAAAAATGCTGACTGCTTCACTGCTGCTGCTACTGCTTCTGGTTCTGCTACTAAAGCCTACTACTATAATTCACATCACTGACGTCTGTTGTCTGAAATACTATTGATGCTCTTACTGCTGCTGCTGCTGCTACTGCTGCTGCTGCTACTGCTACTGCTGCTGCTGCTACTGCTGCTGCTGCTGCTGCTGCTGCTGCTACTGCTGCTACCAAAACTGCTGCTGCTATTGCTACTGCTGTCCTGCTTTTCAAGGACTGTATGCTGCTGTTTTTCTGCTACTGCTGCTGCTGCTGCTGCTGCTGTCTCTGCTGCTGCTGCTGCTACTCTGCTACTACTACTGCTGCTGGTACTGGTACTACTTTCTACTACTACTACTACTACTACTACTACTACTGCTGCTGCTACTACTATGCTGCTACTTTTACCACTGTAACGATTGATGTAGGGTACCAAAACTAGTGCTAAGGCAAACCGTAAGGCAAGGGCATGTCAAAAGTGAATGACATTGACATCAAACAATATTAAAGCCCCATAGGGATAAAGAGTTAAATACATGGAATAGACTAAAAAATCTTGCCAACCATGAGAATTGAACCCACGACCTCTGTGTCGGCACCCATCGCCTCGTCATGAATAGAAAGCGCGCTACCAACCAAACCATTGTAAGCTAAGGATCATACCTTCCCCAGAATACAATTAGCACAGGCGTAGCAGTAAATGTAGCAAAATTTGCCACTGTTAGTGTTACAGACTCGTTAATATTGACGTAAAATGCGTTATAAAGACACGGTTGACACGAATAAAGCTCCGTTTTTTTCTCTCTCTGTAATACAACTAACCATTATTAACCTCATAACGGGTCTTCTGTTGAGCAGTTCTACTGGTGATACTCCCGTGATTGCCTTGTTGGCATTTAACATATTTTGATAGAATGCTCTGATCTGATCGATATACGAAGGAAATAATATTATTCCAAGGAAGCATTTACAAACTCTTTCGGAATAATGACCCTGAAACTATTTCTGCGTTTCTGAAAGAAATCCGAGAGTATATCGACAGATCTAGAATACTAAGTACGTATCAATTTTTAACGCATTGACTTTATTTTTAAAATATTTACAAATATTTACGAAAAAATTTTTTTTTTTAAGTGCGTTATGTTGTTGTGCATGGACAGTCGTCAGTAATATTGGTCAGCTACGAACCCTGAGATCACCGCCATGGTGGACAAGGTTATTTCAAAGAAACAAACAAAACTGGTGATACAATTATTACATGGTACAATAGATATTATGAAAACAGCTAACAGTAACACACTGTTCTTATGTCATATCTAGCTCAGTTGTCTGTCCGAGCGCCACCAGGACGAAAGTGTTGAGATAGTCTCATGTCATGTTTTCTTAACGATCAAACACTGTCTGAGCAGACATTTGTACAGAACATGAAGTACTGTGTATCTCATATTGAATTTCCATAAAAACAACGTGTAGTCATAGATAAAAGCACGTTTTCTCGGCGCCATAAAACAAAGATGAGACAAATACAAAGGAATACACAGACAACAAATCTTTGGGCGCCAATGTAATTGAACTCGCAGCCTTCACGTCGGCACCCATCGCTTCACCTTGAAAAAGAGAGCACATTATCAATCCAGCTATCCTTATAACGGAGGCTGGGTTCGTATCCAATTATTGGCGATCTAAGATCTTTTTAAAATTTAGTTTGTACTAGTCCTTGATTACTCCTTTAGTTTGTACTAGTCCTTGAGTACTCCTTTTGGCGTTCCTAATTTGTCTTTTGGACATGCTTAGGTCCAGTAATATAATATAGTAAAACCCAAAGTAAAAGACCAAAATGCAGACCTTGGAGAAAGCGAGAAGGAGATAATAGTAGAAAAGAGGCACTAAAGCAAAAAAAATTAACCTTCGCAAAAATAAGGAAACAGAAAATTAATGGCAGGATGGGGTAGCGTGGAGAAAGATCATTTCTAACACCGAAGGTAAAATGGGAACTGATAAAGAAAGAAGAAAATAAATCGTACTCGTTACTCGTATGGCACGTTTGCAGTTTTTCCTATTGTACCTGTTTCTTTAAAATGGGGATTCGGTAGTCCAGAGGCAAGGTGTCGGTCTCTCAACCAACAGATAGTGGGTTCGAGCCCCGCCAACAGTTGATACTTTTTCTCGAGTTTTTTTCGAGCTATAACTACCCCCCCTCCCCCCTTTTGTTCAGGTAAGTGGATCGACACCTAGCCCCACCAGAGCCGGATGATAAAAGGAGGCCCCGTGTGCAGATTGCAACGCTATGTGCACGTTTAAAATCTCTTGGCTGTTTACAGAACACTCCGGGCATAATTAAAATTCCTACCAAAAAGCTCGATATCATTTGAATTGTGTACGTTGGTAAATCAAATCAAATCAAATAAAAAGCCTCTTAAAACTTGGAGTTAAGGTGATCGATAATGTATCGATACTTGTTATCAATATTAGTCACACCTTGTCACATCCTGTTTATGTATGGGCCGATCTTGCATATTTTCCGAACAAAAGCTGCGATGCATTTAAAGAAATACAGTCATGTTTATCTAATTATCACTTCTAAGAGATTCGGTGGCCGAGCGGTTAGGTCAGGTCCGACGCTGCGTTCCTTTTGGGAAAGACGCTTAACTCGCATTTTCACCACTCTACCCAGGTGTAAATGGGTACAAGCACTAGCATGGGAGAAAAAAACTTGCGTCAGGCTAGCGTCCTGGCCAGGAGGTGATTCTCATCACCTGTTTCGATTCACGCTACAGAAACTGGAATACGTTCCGACCCTATGGTTCTTAAGGGCCTTGAAGGAACTTTACTCACTTCTAGCAGAGAAGCTTTCAGTAACCTGGTGCTGCACACGACTGGCTTGAATGCATTCAAATATTTATTTATTTGTGTTGAGACGAATAGCTTTCAGTAACCTGGTGTTGCACTCGGCTGGCTTGTATGCATTCAAATAATTAGTCATTGGTAAGGCGTTGAGTAGCGTTCACCTGGTGCTGCACACTATTGGCTTGTATGCATTCAAATAATTAGTAATTGGTGTTGAGGCGAGTAGCCTTCAGTAGCCTGGTGCTGCACACGACTGGCTTGTATGCATTCAAATAATTAATAATTGTTGTGGCGTCAAGTAGAGTTCAGTAACCTGATGCTGCACACGACTGGCTTGTATGCATTCAAATGATTAGTAATTGGTGTGGCGTCGAGTAGCGTTCAGTAACCTGATGCTGTTCACGACCGGCTTGAAATCAAATATTATTGATTGGTGTGGATCGCATTCAAACTGGCTTGTATGCATTCAAATAATGATTGGTGTGGCGTCGAGTAGCGTTCAGTAACCTGATGCTGTACATGACTGGCTTGTATGCATTCAAATAATTAGTAATTGGTGTGGCGTTGATGGTCAGTAGTGGATAGGCTGTTCAATATAATGAATTGGTGGTGGCTGATGGTCGAGTGGATAGGCTGTTCAATATGCGGGTTCGATTCCTGGCAAAAGTTAGGTCCGACGTTGTGTTCCTTGGGAGGAGGGAGGGGGGTGCTTGATACGTATTTCCCCCCACTCGACCCAGGTGCAAATGGGTGCACAATTGTAATACTAGTGGCTTGTCCATTAGTGTATAATTCTATGAAAACGCTATAGAAACCGGGATTAGTTCGGTTCTACGGACCGTAATGGCCTTGAAGGATCTTTACTACTACATGTACTACTTAACTTATTCTGATTGTTGGAATTCTGGAGTAGGTCTAAGATATCTGCGATCCAATCAAAGCAACACGTTTTAATCTAATTATCAACGATTTTGGTATCATGATTCGTCAATGGAGGGGAGATAATCCCAGTTAACAAATACTGTCGTGGTTTCAGCTGCGACTCGAAAGATGGGGCGTGATGACAACAATCCCAACGCGATTACCTCCCATGTTTGAACAGGCGTCTTGTGATTCTTGCTTTGACTTGATTTGATTTTATCCACATCCGCAGCAACAACAACAACGGCAACAAAACAACAGCAACAATAATAACAAAGATATCAATAACATTAACAACCACAAAATCACCACCACCAGCAACAACAACAAGGGCACTACGATAACAACAACAGCAGTAACAACGATAACGGCAACAACGATAACGACAGCATCATCCTCAACAACAACATCAACAACAACAACGGCAAAACCGGCAACAACAACAGCAGTAACGACAACAGTAACAGCAATAACGATAACGACAACAACAATGACAATAGCAACATCAAACAACAACATCATCAATCATAATAATAAACAACATCAGCGACAACAACGATAACAACATCAACGTCGCAAACAACAACAACGATAACAACAATAACAACAACAAGTATAACAACAACAACAACGGTAACAACGATAACGACAACAACAACAACAGCAACAGCACGAGGGTACAGTTCACTACACGTGCCTTACAAATCAGCTTTGCAATCTGGCTTTCTGATTGGCGGAATACCAGGGCGTCAAACGTTTCAGGTAATCAGGAATAAACATACAAGGCAAGCTTGAATTGCACCTGCCAACAGACTGAAGTCTTACAGAGGAGGTGGTGTATTATATTTATTCCACGGACGCTATGGAACCGTGGATACATTTCCGGCTCTCTGGGTTTTGGTGTCGATGGGATTTTGCCACAAAACAAGGATGTTAAAGATTATGATGAGTGACAGTTGGACCATAATTTGTGTTTTGTACATCCTTGCTTCCTGTGGGGACGATCATCCCCTATCAGACACGTCCACAGGGTTGCGGATAGTGGAATGGCGCCTAGATATAGAGGTTAGCTGTGAATAACCAATAAACAGTCGTGGACAATCTGGCGCTGGTCATAGAGGATGGGGTTGAGTTGGAGAATGGGAACTCAGCTGTTAGAAAATACCCCAACATACCCACAGAAATGATTAGGCAGGCGAATCGAGGCGTCTTTATAACGTAGAGACAGTAGAGAGTGCAATATGAAGCCTAGCAGGCCGATCCACTTTCTTAACCCAAGGAAAATCTCCAGATTTGGCACCTAGAATGTCTGTACTATGTACGAGACAAAACAACGCTCACAAATAATCTCACAATTCAGGAATTATCAACTGGATATTCGTGGAATCAGTGAAACTCATTGGATAGGATTAGGATAAACAAAATTGATAACCGGTGAAACAATAATTTATTTAAGAAACACTGACAACAATGCAACCCACACTGGACGAGTTGGTTTTATATTATCAAAAAAAGCCCAAACCTCACCTATTTCATGAAAGCCAATGGGACATTGGGTTATATCAGCCACTTTTAGAACCAGCAAAAGAATACACATTGCCACGTGGATTTCACCAGATCAAAAGACACAAAACCAAATTGACCATCTGTGTATCAACAAACGATTTAGAATCCTCTCTCAACGAGGAGCAGATGTCAGTTCGGATCACCACCTTGTCATAGGGAAAGTAAAATTTAGACTGAAACGATACAGAGACACACCAACAACTATAACCAGGAGGAAATACGCTTGTCAGTCTTCTTGGGGAAGAAAGGAAAAATATAAGAACATTCACTCACAATTTCCAATCGATTTGAGGCTCTGACAGGACTACAGAACAGTAATATAGAAGACCATTGGAGGGACCTGAAAGGTGTGTGGACAGCAACATGTGAGGAAACGCTCGGCAAGAAACAACAACACCAAAAAGAATGGATTTCTCAAGAGACCTCCATAAAGATAGAAACACGCAAGAAGGCAAAAATGCAGCTACTTATGTCAAGAACTAGAGCAACCAAGGCCCAATCCCAAGCCTTATACACAGAGGCCAATGCTCAAGTAAAGAAAATTGTAAGAACAGACAAATGAAATTATTTTGAAGAATTAACCAACAAGGCCAGTGAAGCGGCAGAAGGTGGAGATATGAGAGATGTCTATGCTGTAACTAAGAAGCTAATAAGGAAAGTACACGCAATGAAGTAGACTCATAAAAAGCAAAAAAACGCAATCTTCTTGCCACAAAAGAGGAACAAATGTCTCGTTGGAAGGAACACTTCTCAGAACTGCTGAATCGACCACCACCTGCACAACTCCAAACATAGAGGAGGCAATAGAATACCTAGATATAGCTACAGTTGCCCCAACACCGGCAGAGATTCGACATGTAATCGAAAAGATTAAGAATGCAAAGGCAGCGGGACCGGATGGTATACCTGGAGAAGCACTGAAAACAAATACAGAGTGCCCCGTTATCATGTTACATAACCTGTTTACAAAGATGTGGCAAAAGGACGAATTTCCAAATAACTGTAAAGAGGGCCTTGTTGTCAAATTACCCTAAAAAGGAGACCTCAATGAGTGTACCAAGTACATGGGGATAATGTTACTGTCAGTTTAAGGAAAGGTTCTCAATCAGGGAATTATCCTCGATGCCCAACTACAAGGAGAGAAAGCAGGATTTAGACAAAAAGATCATGTACTGACCAAATAGCCACATTGCGTATCATTAGTAAACAATCGGTAGAGTGGAATTCACCACTATACCTCAATTTCATCGACTTTGAGAAAGCATTTGACAGCCTCCATAGGGATTCCTTTGAAAACTTCTGTGACATTATGGAGTACCCGTAAAACTTACAAGAATAATACAGAAACCTTATGAAGATATGACTGTGAAAGTAATACATTCTGGATAAGTCTCTGAATCTTTCAGCTACAAGATGAGAGTTTGTCAAAAATCTTTTCATTCTGTTGTTTAGCATTTAGCTGCACAGACAGGAGCAAACAAAGGCATTCAATGGGCTTTTACAAAACAAGTTAACGACCTAGACTTCGCAGATGATATCTCTCTGTTTTCACACACGCACAAGCAAATGCAGTAGAAAACGAATGCCATTGAGACAATATCATCATCTGTGGGACTCAGATTCAACTACAAGAAAATCCAAGACTCTTCGTAAATGCAAAGCCTGCAATACTCTGCCAATAACCTTAAAAGGAGAACCGCTGGAAAATATGGACAAATTTTGTTACATGGGTAGCATGATTGATGGTAAGGAAAGTGGGAAGAAGATGTCAAAACCAGGATACAGAAGGCAAACAAGCATTCTTAAGCCTTAACAAGGTATGGTCCAGCAAGAGTTTACCAGAAAGAATCAAACTAAGGACACTCAATTCAAATGTGAAATCAGTGCTAACATACGGCACAGAAAACACTACCCAACAAAAAATACAATTATTCATAAATAGATGTCTGAGGAGAAATTGTCAAATATTCTGGCCTGAAGTTATCTCAAACATTAATCTATGGGACATAAGACAAGTATCAGCTGAAAAAGATTTAAAATGAAAGAAATGGAGGTGGATAGGACATACGCTTAGAAAAAGACTCCAAGATATTAACAAGACAGAGCCTAACATGGAACCCATTTAGTAAAAGATCGAGGTCGGTCAAGGACTACATGGAGAAGAGAACTGGAGGAAGATGAAGAAGACGGGGAACATGGAAATCTATGGAGAGGTTGGCCCAGGAGAGAAGTGATTGGAGATTGTTTGTTGATGGCCTATGTTTCCCAACGAGCAAATAAGACAGAAGAAGAAGATCTATTCCGAAATCACGTATGCAGACAACACAAATTAGAAAGATAACACCTACATTTTGACATGATTTTTTTAAGTAAGAAAATTTTCATCTTGTGCTAGCCCTAGAATTTTTTTTTAAAACAGATCTGGGATCTAAAAGATGAATGTATTTTACAAACAATGTATTTTAAGGAGGAACATCAAGGAAACGATTCAGACATGTAAATATATTTCTTTAACATAAAAGATACAAGATCTGTATTCTTCTTTACATACCCCTTAAATATAGATTTAATTTTTTTCAAGTTTATCGAACTACAAAGATCTAGAATCTATGTCTCTTATATCTAAGTTCAACAGCCTAATTGAACGTTTATGCTTCTAGACGATTGTTGAGTGCTGAAAAAACGTGCCTCTTAAACAATCAAAGAACGGAAGGGCCTTGTCAGATATATCTAGTTATTGGAAAGGAGATCAGACTTGGCTAGATAACTACAAGGTTGGGCCCTTCCCAAAAGGGCCTCAATCCGAAGATTGAATGGCGGTCTCTACAGAATTAGTTTTGGGCGTGCAGACATTCAAAGCCTGGTCTTAATTTTATACCATCAAAATGGGTTAACCAGGTAGGTCTGTAATATTATTAGATCTAAATCTATATTTATGATCTAGATCTAGATTCCATTTATAGTAATTCACTGATCTAGAGTAAACTAACACTAATTAGATCACCTCTCTGACCTATGGTCTAAAGTTTGTTGCATGATCTTCCAATTCTTATTTTTTGGCTTAACTTACTGCTAGATATAGGCTTGAGCTTGAGCTAGACTCTGAGTATATACATGTATTAAGATTGCAATCCTCATCCATACAATTTATGCTGTCTGCCTTCCGTCTTATCAAAAAAAAATCTGGTACAATAATAGAAAACTTAGAAATGAAATATAGAATCAAACAATTCTTTACTACTAGTTTATGATTCAAGCCTAGATTCTCTTGGCCGCTTGACTGCAGTTAAAACTCATATTTAGAAGAAATGATCATTGGAAATACCTACATTAAAGAAGAGGAAAAATGGGGATGCTCACCTCCCCCCTCTTCCCCCTATCCTCTCTTTCTCTTCCTGTCTGCCTCTGTTTCTGTCTCACTGTCTGTATCTCTCTCCCTGTTTCCTTTGTCTGTTTCTGTCTCTTCTGTCTGTCTGTCTGTCTGTCTGTCTGTCTGTCTGTCTGTCTGTCTGTCTGTCTGTCTCTCTCTCTCTCTCTCCACTCTCTCTCTCTCTCTCCTCTCTTCCTCTCTCTCTCTCTCTCTCTTTTTCTCTCTGTGTGTATCTCTCTCTCTGTCTCTGTATGTCTCTCTCACTTCCCTCTCTGTGGAACCCAGTTGGCTTTTTCATTTTTGATAGCGCAGCAGGGAAAGAGAGAGGGGGGGGGGGGGGCAGGCAGGGTTCCACTTTCGATATGCCAACGAATAATATTCGCTGAAGTATCGAATTGAACCAACGAACAGGTAAACTGTATACCCTAGCCAATTTATATCACGCTTTAAAAAGCAACGCTCCGATAAACCATCAAGGAATACATTCGCACGTTTTATCTTACCTTATAATTCTGCACTGAAAACGTCCGCCAAACGTGCAAAGCAAAAGAAAATCATTACCTACGTCTTTCATAGTCACTTGGTAATACAGAGATTATTATTATGTTTCTCGGTGAATGTGGAATACATTTGCAGCTGTGGATAATGAGAAATTGATCTTTATAGAAGCCTATCTTAAAGTCAATACCAATATCATTGTGCCTCTTAAGTGCCAATTATTTTAATATTTGAATTCATAAGCCTGTTTAAAGCCGTGCTAATCCAAATTTCGCCGCGCCTTTGTATGACCATACATGTCGGAATGGGTGTTTGATTTTTGTTTCTTTCATCTGGTTACCTGAGATGTTTTGTGTGAAAGCATTTTACTTAATCAAAAAGATTGTTGGTGGATAAACAGAAACAGGTAACCAATTTATCACGAGTTTGCCGAAACGATCGGGATATGAAGTCAAAAACAACCAAAAGAGTGTTACATGAACACTTTCTTAAAATTAGAGAATTATTATGTGTGAAAAAATGATTATTTTATGCCCCGTTCTTGATATCTGAATGTGTTTTAGTTGCATTGATCATTTGGGGAGAATATTTTCATCTTAACTGTTCTGCTGGCATATCGCCCGGTAGACATCATAAGACATTTGGATAATGCAACTTTGGTCCTTTTGGCATTATAAGAACGCGTGACAAACAATTGGTATTATAAGAACACGTGAACAACCTACTTTTGTCCCATTGGTATTATAAGAACACGTGAACAAACTACTTTTGTCCCATTGGTATTATAAGAACAAAAAAACAAACTACTTTTGTCCCATTGGTATTATAAGAACACGTGAACAAACTGCTTTTGTCCTATTGGTATTATAAGAACAGGTGAACAAACTTTTTGTCCCATTGGTATTATAAGAACACGTGAACAAACTACTTTTTGTCCCATTGGTATTATAAGAACACGTCCATTGAATAAGAACACTGAACAAACTTTTTGTCCCATTGGTATTATAAGAACATGTGAACAAACTGCTTTTGTCCTATTGGTATTATAAGAACACGTTGCTTTTGTCCCATTGGTATTATAAGAACACGTGAACAAACTACTTTTGTCCTATTGAACAAACTGCTTTTAGATTTGAACACTAAAAACTTTTGTCCCATTGGTATTATAAGAACAGGTTTGGTCCCATTGGTATTATAAGAACACGTGAACAAACTTTTGTCATATTGGTATTATAAGACATTTGGACTAAAGAACATCTTTTTGTCCCATTGGTATTATAAGAACATCATTTTGTCCCATTAAAAGAAATAACATTTGGAGTTGATAAATAGCTTTTGTCATTTGGCATTATCATTTGGACTAAGCATTTTTATATTGGCATATAAGACATTTGACTAAACATCTTTTGTCGTATTATCATTATAAGACATTTGGAGTAAATAACTTTGTCCTATTGGTATTATAAGACAAAACAAACAACTTTTGTTCTCTTGGCATTATAAGACATTTGGCCTAGACATATTTTGTCCTATTGGTATTATAAGACACATGGACTAAACATCTTTTGTCCTATCTGCATTATAAGACACATGGATTAAACATCATTTGTCCTATTGGCATTATAAGACCCATGGACTAAACATCTTTTGTTCTATTGGCATTATAAGACCCATGGACTAAACATCTTTTTGTCCTATTGGCATTATAAGACCCATGGACTAAACATCTTTTGTCCTATTGGCATTATAAGACCCAGGGACTAAACATCTTTTGTTCTATTGGCATTATAAGACCCATGGACTAAACATCTTTTGTTCTATTGGCATTATAAGACAGTTGGACTAAATAACTTTGTCCTATTGCCATTATAAGACACTTGGACTCTAAACATCTTTTGTCCTATTGGCATTATAAGACAAGTGGACTGAATAAAGTTTGTCTTATTGGCATTATAAGAAATTTAGACTAAACAATTTTTGTCCTATTTGTATTTTAAGACATTTAGAAAAGATATCTTTTGTCCTATTGGCATTATAAGACATTTAGACTAAACAATTTTTGTCCTATTGACATCATAAGACACATGGACTATACAACTTGTGTCCTATCGGCATTATAAGACACTTGGACTAAACAACGTTTGTCCTATCGGCATTATAAGACACGTGGACTTCTTTTGTTCCAATGTCATTATAAAACTCTTGGACTAAACAATTGTTGACATATTGGCATTATAAGATATTTGGATCTGACAAATTTGTCATATGACAGTACACGAGATTTGGACAAAACACTTTGTCTCATTGACGTTATAAGAACACGTGGAGAAACCAATTGTGTCCTATTGACATCATACAACATTTGGACAAATCCCGTTTGGGCTGTTGGTATCATAAAACACTTGGACAAATCCCTTTGGGCTGTTGGTATCATAAAACACTTGGACAAATCCTTTTGTGCTTTGGGCTGTTGGTATCATAAAACACTTGGACAAATCCCTTTTGGGCTGTTGGTATCATAAAACATTTGGACAAATGTTGGTATCCATTTGGACAAATCCCTTTGTGCTGTTGGTATCATAAAACACTTGGACAAATCCCTTTTGGGCTGTTGGTATCATAAAACATTTGGACAAATCCCTTTTGTGCTGTTGGTATCATAAAACACTTGGACAAATCCCCTTTTGTGCTGCTGTATCATAAAACACTTGGAGAATCCCTTGTGCTGTTGGTATCATAAAACACTTGGACAAATCCCTTTTGTGCTGTTGGTATCATAAAACAACACTTGGACAAACTCCAAACCTTTGTGCTGTTGGCATAAAACACTTGGACAAATCCCAACAACTGTTGACATAAAACACTTGGACAGATCCCTTTTGTGCTGTTGGCATAAAACACTTGGACAATCTTGGCTGTTGGTATCATAAAACACTTGGACAAGTCCCTTTGTGCTGTTGGCATAAAACACTTGACAAGTCCCTTGAGCAACACTTGGACAGATCTTTTTGTGCTGTTGGCATAAAACACTTGGACAGATCCCTTTTGTGCTGTTGGCAACAACACCTGAGCAAGTCCCTTATTGTGCTGTTGGCACAAAACATCAAGTCCTTTTGTGCTGTTGACATAAAACACTTAGGACATATCCCTTTTATGCTGTTGGCATCACCTGACAACACTTTGGACAAAACACTTTGACAGATCCCTTTGTGATGTTGGCATCATAAACGCTTTGGACACCTGAGCATCCCTTTTGTGCTGTTGGCATCCTAAAACACTTGAGCAAATCACTTTTTGTGCTGTTGGCATCAAAACAACTTGGACAACCTTTTGTGCTGTTGGCATCAAAAACACTTGAGCAATCCCCTTTTGTGCTGTTGGCATCATAAAACACTTTGACAAAACACTTTCTGTTGGATACAAGACTTTTATCTTATTTTAGCATTATGAGACACTTGAGATTCATCACTGTTATCCTATTGTCACCATAAAATACTTGAACATAACACATTTGTCCTATTGGCACCATAAAACATTTGAACATAAACATTCATCCTAATGGCACCATAAAACACTTGAACATAACACATTTGTCCTATTGGCACCATAAAAAACTTTGAACATAACACATTTGCCCTATTGGCATCAGAAAACACTTGAACATAACACATTTGTCATATTGACATAAAAAACACTTCGCATAAACACTTTTGTCCTACGGCAGTATAAAACATTCAGGCAAAACACAATTGTCTTGTATTGAAATAATAAAATACTTGAACAAAACACATTTATCTTCTTATTGGCATCATAAGAATTATGGACAAAACACAGTTGTCCTGTTGGCATCATCAAACACTTTGACAAAGCACTTTTGTCCTGTTGGCTGATCAAACACTTGACTGCACTTTTGTCCTGTTGGTATGATCAAACACTTTGACAAAACACTTTTGTCCTGTTGGCTCATAAAACACTTTGACAAAGCACTTTTGTCCTGTTGGCATCATCAAACACTTTGACAAAACTGCTTTTGTCCTGTTGGCATGATCAAACACTTTGACAAAACACTTTTGTCCTGTTGGCATGATCAAACACTTTGACAAAACACTTTTGTCCTGTTGGCATCATAAAACACTTTGACAAAGCTGCTTTTGTCCTGTTGGCATCATCAAACACTTTGGCAAAGCACTTTTGTCCTGTTGGCATCACACAACCTTTGCACAATGCAGATGTTGTCCCGCTGCCACTAGGAGACAAGCTGTGAAGACACGTTGCTGTATTGCTATGTCATCTTGGCACAAAGCATTTAGAGTTCATCATCAGTAAAAGAGCCACACCGATGGCTTAATTAACTTACGGTCATGGAATTGTCTCTATGTGGCTTTCCAATTACCGTTATGCTGCTTCCTCTACGACAGTGTCGTTGTATGAATCTTTTAAGCAAACAAATGGGAAGCTCATTGAAAACACACTTACAGGGATAGTCGGCTGCATCCTACATTGCTGCAGGTTTGGTTTTCTTCTTCTTCTTCTTCTTCTATTTCTACTTCAAAATTGGACATGGGTCGTTTGGAACTCCGAGAGAGCCCTTGAAACGGCTTCAGGGTCAATTGTGAGTCTTGCGACTTAATTATTCGGCGATCGGGAACCCAACTAATGACTGTGGGTAAAAAAGAAGAAGAAAGGCCACGCCTTCAATGCCGGAAGTTTGTTTAGCTCTCTCGGATGCAGGTTTAGTGGTGGTCATTGAGGTTTGGATTTCGAGACCCTCGAGTTTTCTCTGATTATATTAGACCACAGCAAGGCTGGACATGATTATTGCAGATGGATGTAGAGCACGGATATTAACTTTCTAATTTTAGTCACGTGGTACACGTTAATAAGATTCCTCGCACCCATGCTTCTGCAGCCCCCCCCTCGTCCGACAGCAATTCTGAGGGTTCGATGAGCTTAAGATGGACACGTATGGATACCAGCGTCAGCAAGACAAAAACTTGTCACAGACTCTGTCCCGTAACTTAAAGCAATATATTATCAAATGGTGCACATCACGCTATAGAAACTCGTCGATAAGCTTTTTCTCCACCGTGGGCAAACAAATCTGTCTCGAAGGAACTTTTGGATTACTTTTCACTCACTCTTCCCCCAAGCCCCCACGAGATCGTGAATCCACCTTAGCGGCATGCCATTGCTCTCGTTAAGAGCTCCATTCTCTTCTCTGATGTTAGGAATCGGTGGAACAGAGGTAAAACAGTGTTTCTCTGAACCAAAAGGTCGTATCTGG
>JAXRKP010000767.1:5000-22500 GCA_037039925.1 Doris montereyensis | reverse complement strand
ACAAGTACCAAGTAGCACAAGTACCACCAGTAGCACAAGTACGAACAGTAGCACGAGTACCAACAGTGGCACAAGTACCAAGTAGCACAAGTACCAACAGTAGCACAAATACCAACAGTAGCACAAGTACCAACAGTAGCACAAGTACCAACAGTAGCACAAGTACCAAGGGTATCACAAGTACCAAGTAGCACAAAGTACCAACAGTAGCAAAGTACCAACAGTAGCACAAACACCACCAGTACCACAAGTACTAACAGTAGCAAAAATACTAACAGTAGCACAAGTACCAAGTAGCACAAGTACCAAGTAGCACAGATACCAAGTAGCACAAGTACCAACAGTAGCACAAGTACCACCAATACCACAAGTACCAAGTAGCACAGGTATCAACCGTAACAAAAATACCAACAGTAGCACAAGTACCAAGTAGCACAAGTACCAAGTAGCACAAATACCAAGTAGCACAAGTACCAAGTAGCACAAGTACCACGTAGCACAAGTACCAACAGTAGCAGAAGTACCAAGTAGCACAGGCACCAACAGTAGCAAAAGTACCAAGTAGCACAGGCACCAACAGTAGCAAAAGTACCAAGTAGGACAAGTACCAAGTAGCACAAGTACAAAGTAGCACAGGCACCAACAGTAGCACAAGTACCAAATAGCACAGGCACCAACAGTAGCACAAGTACCAACAGTAGCACAAATACTAACAGTAGCACAAGTACCAAGTAGCACAAGTACCAAGTAGCACAAGGACCAAGTAGCACAGGCACCAACAGTAGCAAAAGTACCAAATAGCACAGGCACCAACAGTAGCAAAAGTACCAACAGTAGCAAAAGTACCAACAGTAGCATAAGTACCATCAGTAGCACAAGTACCAACAGTAGCACAAGTACCAACAGTAGCAAAAGTACCAACAGTAGCATAAGTACCATCAGTAGCACAAGTACCAACAGTAGCACAAGTACCAACAGTAGCACAGGCACCAACAGTAGCACAAGTACGAACAGTCGCACAAGTACCAAGTAGCACAAGTACCAACAGTAGCACAAGTACAAAGTAGCACAGGCACCAACAGTAGCTCAAGTACCAAGTAGCACAGGCACCAACGGTAGCAAAAAAATACCAACAGTAGCAAAAGTACCAACAATAGCATAAGTACCAAGTAGCACAAGTACCAACAGTAGCAAAAGTACCAAGTAGCACAAGTACCAAGTAGCACAAGTACCAAAAGTAGCAAAAGTACCAACAGTAGCACAAGTACCAAGTAGCACAAAGTACCAACAGTAGCAAAATTACCAACAGTAGCAGAAGTACTAAGTAACACAAGTACCAACAGTGGCACAAAGTACCAAGTAGCACAACTACTAAGTAGCACAAGTACCAAGTAGCACAAGTTGCAAGTAGCACAAGTACCAAGTAGCACAAATACCAACAGTAGCACAAGTACCAAGTAGCACAAGTACCAAGTAGCACAAGTACCAACAGTAGCACAAGTTCCAAGTAGCACAAGTACCAAGTAGCACAAGTACCAACAGTAGCACAAGCACCACCAATACCACAAGTACAAACAGTAGCACAAGCACCACCAATACCACAAGTACAAACAGTAGCACAAGCACCACCAATACCACAAGTATGAACAGTAGCACAAGTACCAAGTAGCACAAGTACGAACAGTAGCACAAGTACCAAGTAGCACAAGTAACAACAGTAGCAACAGTACCATCAGTAGCACAAGTACCAACAGTAGCACAAGCACCACCAATACCATAAGTACGAACAGTAGCACAAGTACCACGTAGCACAAGTACCAACAGATGCAAAAGTACCAACAGTAACACAAGTACCAACAGTAACACAAGTACCAACAGTAGCACAAGTACCAAGTAGCACAAGTACCACCAGTAGCACAAGTACGAACAGTAGCACAAGTACCAACAGTAGCAAAAGTACCAACAGTAGCACAAGTACCAAGTAGCACAAGTACCAAGTAGCAAAAGCACCACCAGTAGCACACGTACGAACAGTAGCACAAGCATCACAATACCACAAGTACGAACAGTAGCACAAGTACCAAGTAGCATAAGTACCAACAGTAGCACAAGTACCAACAGTAGCACAAGTACCAACAGTATCACAAGTACCAACAGTAGCACAAATACCAAGTAGCACAAGTACCACCAGTAGCACAAGTACGAACAGTAGCACAAGTACCAACAGTAGCAAAAGTACCAACAGTAGCACAAGAACCAAGTAGCACAAGTACTAAGTAGCACAAGCACCACCAGTAGCACAAGTACGAACAGTAGCACAAGTACCAACAGTAGCCCAAGCATCACAATACCACAAGTACGAACAGTAGCACAAGTACCAAGTAGCATAAGTACCAACAGTAGCAAAAGTATCAACAGTAGCACAAGTACCAACAGTAGCACAAGCACCACCAATACCAAAGTACGAACAGTAACACAAGTACCAACAGTAGCACAAGTACCAACAGTATCACAAATACCAACAGTAGCACAAGTACCAACAGTAGCACAAGTACCAAGTAGCACAAGTACCAAGTAGCACAAGTACCAACAGTAGCAAAAGTACCAACAGATCCACAAGTATCAACAGTAGCACAAGTACGAACAGTAGCACAAGTACGAACAGTAGCACAAGTACCAACATTAGCACAAGTACCAACAGTATCACAAGTACCAACAGTAGCACAAGCACCACCAGTACCACAAGTACGAACAGTAGCACAAGTACCAAGTAGCAGAAGTACCAACAGTAGCAAAAGTACCAACAGTAGCACAAGTACCAACAGTAGCACAAGCACCACCAATACCACAAGTACGAACAGTAGCACAAAGCACCACCAATACCACAAGTACCAACAGTAGCACAAGTACCAACATTACCACAAGTACCAACAACCACAAGTACCAACAGTAGCACAGGTACCAACAGTACCACACGTACCAAGTAGCACAAGTACCAACAGTAACACAAGTACCAAGAATACCGCAAGTACCAATAATACCGCAAGTATCAACAGTAACACAAGTACCAACAGTACCACAAATACCACCACTACCTCACGAACCATCAGTACCAACATTGACTTTTCCTCACGATTTACGTGGTAACAACAACGATTCAATAACTCCACCCAATCGTCACCACTTTCTGTCCCCAGATAGGCCAATCATCTGCCTGGTCTTACTCCCACCAAAACACGCACTACATTAGTGACTGTTGTGACTACACCGCCACTCATACAAGTCCTAAACCGGTAATTTTACAGTTTAGCGGCGTACAAGAAAAGTTGGTCGAGTTTGTACTCGATGTCGGTATGGGCATATGAGGAAATAATATATCCACAAACCCTTACCATGAACCCCTTCCTCATCCCACCCTACCCGCCCCACCATGACGTGGGGTAGGGGTTCAGGAAAAAGGGATTGTGGATATATTTCTTCATTCTCACCTCTAAGCCGATATCGACATCGAGTACAATTATTTTCACCCTTTTTATTTTACGCCGCTAAACCGTAAAATTACCAGCAGAAGAAGCTAGCTAGGCCTACTCACTCTCATGAGTGGACAACATTGTGGTGTACATGAAAGGATCGTGTGATACACTTTTACTACGACCTTGGCCTTTTTTCTTTCTTCCATATCACTGATACCAATATGACCACAAGCACCAGCCTTGACTATTACTCACGGCGTGACAACAACTATTCTATAATACCTCCACCACCAACACCCTCTACCAACTCTCTGTCCCCAAATATCAACTACCTGACCTAAGACCTTCAAACACTACTACTATTACACCCGCGTTGACTGCCGGTCACTGTCACCCATGCAAACTTTTGGGACCCACCGGTCAGTACGGTCAGTCAGTCCGCCAGTGACCGCCGGTCCAGTCAGCAAACAGTATTGCTTAACGGCTCATGCAGGCTAGATCTAGGGAGGAGCATATTTCGGACTTACGTAAAGCCGGCACACTTGCACTCATGGAGTTTCATAATAATACCCAAGCCTGAAAAAAGAGAGCGACACTTCGTTTAGATCTAGATTCTAGATCTAGATCTACTACTGCGTGTAGCGTTTCGACAGCGGATCGGCAACTTCCTAATTTGTAATTAATTCACTCAGACTACCAACTAGCTACTCACTACTCACCAGTCTCTCCACCACCTGTTGCCACACGGACCGTGTCTCTCACGACAGCAGCTGGCTTTAAGACTCATCATCTCACTATAATTTATTTTTACCAACCCAATCGTCCTCTTCTTGTTACCCTGCCTGCCTCTCTCTTTCTCGCTGTTTCTCTCTCTCTCTTTTCTCGCTGTTCTGTCTGTCTGTCTGTCTGTCTGCTCTCTCTCTCTCTCTCTCTCTCTCTCTCTCTCTCTCTCTCTCTCTCTCTCTCTCTCTCTCTCTCTCTCTCTCTCTCTCTCTCTACCATTGCCCATTCCATTTCTCGTGCTGGTGTCCTTCCAGTGCCCGCATACCCTCCAATAATGACTATTTATTAGTAGTAGTAGATCTGCTGGCTTACTTTGAACGCGCTTGTGACAAGAGCCGTTAGATAGCGCACTCTGATAGAGAGACACCTTGACACACCTGTATACTACACACACACACACACACACACACACATACACACGCACACGCGCGCGTCAGCACACCTGCCTGTATATATTATAGGACATTATGTGTGCGCGCATGTTAGTATTAAAAGTCAATGAGCGTACGGGAGTAGAGTCGAGTGTAGTCTGATAAGTGTGTATAAGATCAAAACCGCTTTCGGCCTTTAGGCTTTTATATACTACAACACGATCATAAGCCATGTCCTCGACGTGTGCTCTCTATGCCCCGTGGCGGCTATGAGTGAGCCATTCATTCCAGGAATTTAAAATTTTGTCAACCATCGGCTAGCCTTTTCGACTGTTGTTGTCGTTGATGGCATTCGTGAGTTGTTGTTTTTTTTTAAATAACGAGTTCTTAACCTACCACGGTCGAGGAGGGGCAGAGGAGGGCATTCCAAAGGCGCTGTTTCTGTTATTGTTAAGAATCAACGAAGCCCAACGGTAAATTGACGACGGCATGTTGCTGCCTTGGCGATTTCTAGATATTGTCCCGCTGTTGGAATAGTTTTGTGTGTAGATTTAGATCTACTGTGCCCTACCAACTATTAGCAGACTGACACATTTATATTCCTGTGTTTCACTGGTCGCAAACTTACAGCAGTCACTTGTGCAGTGTTGACTCTCTTTATTAATATAAAGGTAAGTGGATGATAACTTTTCACTCTGATACTAGCCGGCGGTTGGCGGGTCAGCTGGTGGGTCCTTCTCTACTTCTACCCTTTTCCTCCTTTCACTTATCTTTCATCATGTTGTTTCCTCTTAATTCAACCTGAAATCACCACAATGATGGACTGGGTAAATTTCAAGAAAACAAATTCTGATAATACGCACTGATACCATGACCTTTGCGGTTTCTCCTTAAATTAATGCTTTCACTCCACTTATTGTTATCTTGCTTCCTGCTGGTAGATCTAGGTCTTACTTGCTTAGATCTTTTTTTTTACTCTCTCAATTCTTTTTTTTTTGTTTCTTGCCGTTTCCTCTTAATTCTCCATGAGATCACCACAATTGGGGACAGGGGTGAATTTCAATTGAACGAATTTAAACAAGAAACAAACCTGTCATGATCTGAAGTTCGTGTTATCAGGGTCGGATGACATCTTTCAACCAATAGTCATGCTATGTGAGATTTTATAACTGATGAAATAAATTACATGATACGGTCGGATAGATCTAACTTTATGAATCTGGTTTTGTAGGACTCCATAAAAACACAGGCTTGTTGATCAGGTATTTGCAGACAATACGGAGATAGACATGTAGCCAAATCAAAATACATGTGTAATGAAGAAACATGCGTCAGATGTAAATTTTGTGAATGTACGATATATTGTGTGTATGTGTGTAAGGATGGATGGATGGATGGATGGATAGATGGATAGATAATTGGATGGAAGGATCATTGTATGTATGTATGTATGTACGTACGTATGTATGTATGTATGTAGGTATGTATGTATGTATGTATGTATGCATGCATGCAGGTGTGTACATATATTGTCTATGTATGTATGCAAGTAGATAGATAGGTAGATAGTTACGTAGACAGCCAGGTATGTATGTATGTATGCATAGGTGTGTACATATATTGTCTATGTATGTATACAGCAGGTAGATAGGTAGGTAGATAGTTACGTAGACAGACAGGTATGTATGTATGTATGTAGGTAGGTTAGGCAGGTAGATAGGTAGGTAGATAGTTACGTAGACAGACAGGTATGTATGTATGTATGTAGGTAGGTTAGGCATAGATAGGTAGGTAGATAGTTACGTAGACAGACAGGTATGTATGTATGTATGTAGGTAGGTTAGGTTAGGCAGGTAGATAGGTAGGTAGATAGTTACGTAGACAGACAGGTATGTATGTATGTAGGTAGGTAGGTTAGGCAGGTAGATAGGTAGGTAGATAGTTACATATGTATATGTAGGTATGTAGGTTATGCAGTAGATAGGTAGGTAGATAGTTACGTAGATAGACAGGTATGTATGTATGTATATGGTATGTATGTATGTATATAGTCATGTAGGCATGCAGGCATTTATGTATGTATGTATGTATGTATATTATGTATGTATGTATGTATGTATGTATGTATGTATGTATGTATGTATGTAAGTATGTATGTATGTACGTAATAGATAGATAGGTAGGTAGGTATAAAGGTAGGTAGTTAGGTCTTCGGGTAGGTATGTATATAATAATTATGTATGCTCGTATGCATGTATATATATATATATATATATATATATATATATATATATATATATATATATATATATATGTATATATATATATGATATGTATATATATTATATGTATGTATGTAAATATGATTGTATGTATCCATGTATGTATGTATGTATGTATGTATGTATGTATGTATGTATGTATGTATGTATGTATGTATGTATGTATGTATGTATGTATGTATGTATGTATGTATGTAATTTACTATTCCTATTTGTTTGTCTCGTTAAATGAACTGATTGATTGATGTTCTAGATAAATAGGTTGATGAGTGAATCAGTGGACGTGCCAGTGTATCGAAGTCTTTGTGTAGAAGAAAACAGACAGTGTGAACGGCTATGCAAAGTCTCATGTGCATGGGTTGGTGATTGATAATACGAGATAGGTTTACCTTGTCTATTGGGTGAACAGACAACTGGAGTCCCACTCTAGCCTTCGTTGTTTGCTTTGGGCGAATCAATCAAAGACAACATCCGATGCTTGCATTATGGGTCGGTGCAATTTACTCCGTGTCACCATAATACAAAATTGTGATCTCAGGAATGAATTAAATTTGAAACACATAAAAAAGGACATGTTGAAAGAGCAATGTTCCCTCTATTTTCTTTCTTTCTTGTCTGTGCGTGTACAATTTTGGTGCTGTGCAACGTTTGACGAACGTGTGCACTGCATGCGTGAGAATGTATGTTAAACAAGAAAACTTATTTTTTAATTAGTGTGCGCAGACATTTCTCAACTGTGCAGTCCTTTCCTCCCTGGTGTGCGCGCGCGCGCGCACAATGTCAAAGGAACATTGTCAAAGAGTGAAATAAAATAAGCAGGATCTACCAGCAGGGCCTGACAACCGCCCACGCAACAACAATTGATGATAAAGCCCTTTGACTTTGACACATTGTTGTGTTTTTTTTAAAGTTTAAGCCTATGTGTGTTTTGTAGTCCAAAGTACCTGTGACATCGTCCTGTACAACACACTTAAAGTCCTACGATGTGCTAAAATGTTATCACGGATTATGTCGTGTAGTGTGTCATCTCTTTGTCATACACCTGGTTAGTGTCCGTCTCATGGTGACAAGAAGGTATGAAGTGAGCTCTGGTGTCTTCCATCATAATCTGTTGACTTTGCCTGTGTTATTATCGCCTTCTGCGTCATGAATCGACAGGTTTCCTGTTACGACGGATGTCCTTTGGAGTGGGGGGTGGAGGAGGGGGGGTAGGTGGGTGAGGAAAGGGATGATTCAAAAAGCTTCTATAAATACCATATAGGGAGTGGCGTGAACATTAAATTACTGATGTTTCTGTTATTAATTTAGCCTCGTCAAGATGTCCATACACGCGAGACGCAGACACTTTACCACATAGAAAAGTGAAACTTTTGCACATCTAGGCGTAAATAATTATGTGATTTTGCGTGGGCGCATTATGTTTCTCGCCAAAATGGATATTTTGCCAGAAAATTTATTTTTAAAAAACCCATTGGTTTTCATGACCTTAGGCTCATTGTGAAGGAATTATAGTAATATAAACTATTTCTGGTGAACTATCTCGCGCCATTGTGTCGAATAGTATTAAGTGGCCGATTCGTACATAGATCTAGTCCTCAATTTCATTGACTAGGGCCTGATCGAAGGGTTGTCACCTCTCTAACCTACACGAGCCAGGCACCTGGATCTTTAGCTCTATGACATTTGTTTTTTGCACAGTTTCAAATCGAGATTGTAGACGACTGCCGACATCAATGCTATAGTTTTCTGTTAACTCGGTTCTATTTTAGTGTCTAGATCAAGAATCTAGAATCGAGAAATCTTGGAAAAGAACTCGTGCTACAAATAATCGGAACACCCGCCAACAAAGCATAGATACTCACTGCCTTCGTTCATGCAATTTTTACGTCAGTTTCAAATGTTAGACTCAAACATCAACCCATCGTTCTTGCCGACTGCATTCTAGATCTACAGCTCTACCACCCTGACCACTGATTGACGTAGAGCGCGTGTGGACCATCTTACAGCTATGTGATTTTGGGGATATATAAAGTTCTAGAAATAAACATTGGTCAAACGTTTGTAAAATTATCAGTTTCATTACTCTATAGCTTCTGGGGTGGATAGATAGGAACACTTCTCTTTGCAGAGAGGAGAGAGAGAGAGGGGGTTTACTCGAACAAAACTCGAGACAATTTTTCAACCGTCGGAGCTTTAACCCACGACTTTTTGGTTGAGAGACCAACACCTTTACCGTTGAACCATCGAGTCTCTCAAAAAAGAAAAAAAACCCCAACCCAAACAAATAAAAAAAGTAGAAGAGAGGATAATAATTGTCAGGATCAGGAACATTATAATTGACAATTTGGTAATGGGCAGCAAGTAGATGAAGGAAGAAACGACAGAGAAAAGGAAGGATGAAAAATAAGAAAAGAAATGGAATAGGAATAGGAAAAGGAAGATAACCCCACTCCTTTTAGAATACTGAAAATCAAACACTAAAATAAACCCATCTACTATCATGATAGGCTGTAAGGAGGAGTGAGTATACACACATACGTGTAACACCTTAGTTATTTACAAGCAACCAAACAACGCAGAAACGAAACAAAACAAAACCAACAAAGACAAAAGAGAAATACGATCACAAGCAAACCCCAAACTACGCCAGAACATTATTTTGCTGCACAGTTTCAAATCGAGATTGTAGACGACTGCCGACATCAATGACATAGTTTTCTGTTAACTCGGTTCTATTTTAGTGTCTAGATCAAGAATCTAGAATCGAGAAATCTTGGAAAAGAACTCATGCTACAAATAATCGGAACACTCACCAACAAATCATAGATACCCCAAACTACGCCAGAACCTAAATACCCCTCCACCCCACCCTCCCCTCCTTTCCAAAGAAACAACAACAAACGACCAAAGACAAACAAACAAAATAAACACAAATATAAACAAAACAACCCAGCTTAGCAAAACCTATGAACTTGCACGTGAAGGAGCAGATAAATCAACGCTCCATGTCTATACCTATAATTGATCTGCCTTGTGACACTCCCCTTCAAAAGAACCGCTCCTTCCTTTAGTACTCACTCGAGCTGGTGTGTAGGTTTGTGCGAATGTAAGTAGGTGTATATGCGTGAGTGCGTCACTGTGTATGTGCGCGTCTGTGTGTCAATATATATATATATATATATATATATATATATATATATATATATATATATTCGTGTGTGTGTGTGTGTGTGTGTGTGCGTATGTGGCCCATAATATGTCTTCAACCGAATCAAACCTGCAACAGATAGAGAAGTATAATATTAGCATTAATTAAAAATCAAATCAAGTGTGTTGAGCGAACAAGCTTTTCAATGTAATCTAGAGCTGTGAATAAGTGGATTATCTTAGATTAGAATAGGTATAAACTACAAATACTATGAAACATTTAATGAGTACTTCATTAACTTTAACAGGATTATAATGTAACAGTGTACCACAGAAATCATGGATCAATATACACATGACAGTGGCAACTACGATGACAGTCATGGTGATACTCACGGTGGTTTTGACGATGATGATGAAGTGACAAAGATGATGTTAGGTTTTGTTGTTGTAGTTGTTGTTGTTGTTTTTATAATATAATTATATCCTCGTCTAAAATATAAATATTTTGATCATCATTGTCATCATCATCATCATCATCATCATCATCATCATCATCATCATCATCATCATCATCATCATCATCATCATCATCATCAGTTTGCATCCTGGGTGTGGATATTGGCCCCAAAGTAGAGCCGTCCATCTTCCTCTGTCATGGGCTGTTGTTGTCTCCACCTCTGTCATGGGCTGTTGTTGTCTCCACCTCTGTCATGGGTTGTTGTTGTCTCCACCTCTGTCATGGGCTGTTGTTGTCTCCACCTCTGTCATGGGCTGTTGTTGTCTCCACCTCTGTCATGGGCTGTTGTTGTCTCCACCTCCTTCAAAGGCTGCTGTTGTCTCCACCTCTGTCATGGGATGTTATTGTCTCCACCTTTGTCATAGGCTGTTATTGTCGCCACCTCTGTCAAATGCTGTTGTTGTCGCCACCTCCTTCAAAGGCTGTTGTTGTCTCCACCTCTGTCATGGGCTGTTATTGTCTCCACCTCTGTCAAAGGCTGTTGTTGTCGCCACCTCTGTCATGAGCTGTTGTTGTCTCCACCTCTGTCATGGGCTGTTATTGTCTCCACCTCTGTCATGTGCTGTTGTTGTCTCTACCTCTGTCATGGGCTGTTATTTTCTCTACCCCTGTCATGGGCTGTTGTTGTCTCCACCTCTGCCATGGGCTGTTATTGTCTCCACCACTGTCATGGGCTGTTGTTGTCTCTACTTCTGTCATGGGCTTTTATTGTCTCCACCTCTGTCCAACTGCGTCCCATCCTTTTCAGGTCCATGTCCATATCTCTTCTACTCGTGGATCTTGGTCTAAACCTCTTTTCTCATTTTCCCCTCGGGTTCCATTTTAAGCTTTGACTTGTTATGCTAGTTGCTGGCTTTCTCATCGTGTTTTTATCACCGGTTATTTATAAGTTACTTTGTAGGAGGTTATTTCAATTTCAATCATCTTTATTGATCCTTTAAAAAAGGAAAGTATACTTGTGTTATCACAATTTCCGTTTGAAAAATAAAAGAATACATCAATGCATTCAAATTAAAAACAAATTTTATTTAATCAATCCTTAAATGTTTAGATTTTAGGAGAAGTATACAAAAATTCAAAGGTGGGTAAGTAAATAGTGCGGTGAAACAATATATATAAAAATAAAAAAATAAGTATAGACAAATCAGTTTAGCTTCATACACATTCATACACACTTATCATAAATCATTCATTCACCATCCATTAATTTACATTTCTTAAACATCGTGAGGAAAACGCCATTGTGCTTTCAAAGTAAGGTATGGTCAAACTTTCGTATTGCGCTTGGAAGAAAAGATTTAAAATATATCTCAGTGCGGGATTTTAAATGTATAAGTCGACCGCTTCTACTACTTATTTTCGGTATCGAGAAAAGAGGGTGTTGTCTTTAAGTATATTCCTGAGGTTGATCTTGCATTGAATGTGTATGAATTGTATAAATGTGTGTGTGTGTGTGTGTGTGTGTGTTGTGCGTGTGTGTGTGTGTGTTACACAATGTCAACTGTACGCATTTTGAAGTCTATTGTGTATTTGTTTTAGAATATCCTATGTTTTATCCATTTATTTTTCCCTTTGTAAGTTTTTTGTTGTATCTTGCCTAATAGTGTGCACTATGCGCAGGTACAGCCATCATACATAGTGATGGGCTATTGAACCCCTCCCATTACATTGCACTAGGTTAAGGGACATATTCAGCTACGTTGATGCCTGTAAACCGGCAATAATATACACCTGTTGAAACAATGAATACATAATAATATGTATGAGTGTGTGTATGAATGTGTGTACGTGTGTGTGTGTGTGTGTTACACAATGTCAACTGTACGCACCTTGAAGTAATGTGTATTTATTTTAGAATATCCTATGTTTTATCCATTTATTTTTCCCTTTGTAAGTTTTTTGTTGTTGTTTGCTTTGTGTTGTTATTTATTTCTTTGTCTCATGCATCGACTCTGCCACTTTTGAACGAATTTAGACGCGTATAATTTTTTAAGACGATAGAGCATCTCTCTCTCTCACCCTCTGTCTCTTCTTTACTCTCTCCCTCCCTCCTTCTCTCCCCTCTCCTCCTCTATCTCTCTCTCTCTCTCTCTATCTCTCTCTCTCTCTCTCTCTCTCTCTCTCTCTCTCTCTCTCTCTCTCCTCCCTCCCTCCCTCCCTCTCTCTGTCTCTCTCTCTCTCTCTCTGTCTCTCTCTCCTCCCCCCCTCTTTCTCTCTCTCTCTCTCTCTCTCTCTCTCTCTCTCCTTCTCTCTCTCTTTCTCTCTCTCCCTTTCTCCCTCTCTCCCTCTCTCCCTCCCTCCCTCTCTCTCCTCTCTCCCTGTGTGTGTGGATAAGTGAAGATAAATATGGATTTATAGTTTGTATCCTCGCACAAGTGCAGGCTCACCGACTATATCATTTACCCCCCCCCCCCAGCAAGCCATTTCATTCACAGACCTTCTCAGCTCCCGAGGGACTAATAGTACACAAGCCTGTAAGACTTTTCATACTAATACTTTGACTAGACCTGTCTCAATCTAATCTATATCTGGGTGTACTCATTCACACTTGATTCAAGTAAGGAAAGTAGAGTGAAGTGCCTTTCTTAACAGTACAACGTTTGTGAAAAATCCACCTGTGCCAGCCGTGGGGGCTTGAATCAAGTGTCGTCGTGATTACCAGCTTACAACACTCCGTGGTTCGGTTACAATGCCTCATGAATGAAATTACACTTTGTGGTGCACATCATTAATTTATGGCCTTATTACTTTGCCCACACTGGTCTAATCGTTTACCCACCCCCCCCCCTCCCCACGCCCCATCCTAACACACATACACACACACGTACACACACACACACACACACACACACACACACACACTCAAACGCACACCCGCGCTTAGACCTCACCCTCCACGTCCCTTAACTGTCTCAGTCATTTTACAACGGAGTACAGCGTCACCAACATCATCAAACGCTGGCTTGCTGTCAAAAGACTGATTAAGGTAAAACGTAAATAAATGACGTAGGCTTAACTCTGCGCCATACCGGTGTGGCGTAGCTTATACTAATAATACTCTTCGGCGGTTCACATGGGTCAGTGCCAAAGTGGCTTAAATAGCCTGATACTGATAAGAGAAGATTGGCATTCCATTCATAGTTGGTCAAAGGTCAGAAGTCATTTGGTTTATTTTTCGTAATCGATTCCTTATCTCACATATTATAGTGTATCGTCTATATGAATAAACATCATAATAATTACTAACCCTGCTCTTTCATCAACTCAGTCATAAAGTGTATTAGAGTTTCTGAATTAATATTTTGAAATCCAAAACCTGCATACCGATTATAAAGTGTACATTATGCATATATTATAATCATATTATGTATTAAAAAAACTTTTTTTTATCTTCTACCCTGTGATTTAATTGTTATGTTCGCCTTAATGAACATTGATTAAATTCTGGCTTACAAGTCAGAGATAAAAAGGTAAAGATAAAGATGGATTTATAGTCCTTATGCACGCGCACGTGCAGGCTCATGGACTGTACATTATGTACCCCCCCCCCCCAATCAGACCATTTTATTCAAAGCCCTTCTCAGCTCCATATGAATCATGCAGTACAACAGCCCGTTAGGCGCTTCGTACTAATTCTGTGACAAAATCTCCTCTACCTAATAGCTGGGTCCTCATTCACAACCTAAGCCAAGGTGGACACTGATTATTGTCTGCCACTCTGATAAAATAAAGTTCCTTTAAGGGCCTTAAGGCCTATAGAGGCGGAATTCATCCCGGTTTCTATAGCGTGAAGCGGAACAGGTGACAATAATCACCTCCTGGCCAGGACACTAGTCTGACGCAGGTTTTACTCCCAAGCTAGTACTTGTACCCATTTGCACCTGGGTAGATTGGGAAATATGGCGTGTTAAATGTCTTTCCCAAGGAACACAACGTCAGACCTGGCTTTGCTAGGATTTGAACTTGGGACCTCATGATCCCCAGTCCGGCAGTCTAACCGCTCAGCCACCGACGCCACACTCTGGTAAAACAAATATACAAAAGGTGCATGGTATTGTTCTCACTTCAACTCCTCCCTTTCAGACTCTCAATCGTAATAGAGCCATCATTAAAGAATCGCCAATCACTCCCATATTTCACTAACATCTCTAGCTCTCTTTCTCGGTCTTGCGGGTAGCTGGCGGGCGTTGCTGGTAGGTCCTATTTCTTTGCTTTCATGATTACACTTATCTTTCATCTTGCTGTTTCCTCTATATTCACCCCAAGATCACCGGATGTGGTGGGAAGGGAAGGGTAAAAATTCCAATCAAACAAACAAACTCCAAGCCGTTCCAAATATTGCCGTCTCTACTTTGGTGTCTCCCCTCTTCTCCATGACGTTCTCGGCCTGCCCCTCGATTTGCTCCTGTCCATAGCTATGGTTTGTTATCATGTTCTAAATGTCTTGTTGTGTCTTCTAGTGCCTTGTTATATTGTTATGTCTTACTGTGTCTTCTAATGTATTGTTATGTTTTTATGTCTTACTGTTTCTTCTAATGTCTTGTTATGTTTTTATGTCTTGCTGTGTCTTCTAATGTATTGTTATGTTTTTATGTCTTACTGTTTCTTCTAATGTCTTGTTATGTTTTTATGTCTTGCTGTGTCTTCTAATGTCTTGTTATGTTTTAATGTCTTGCTGTGTCTTCTAATGTCTTTTTGCTGTTTTTAATGTATTTGCATGCCTTCTAATGTATTGTTATGTTTTTATGTCTTGCTGTGTCTTCTAATGTATTGTTATGTTTTTATGCCTTGCTGTGTCTTCTAATGTCTTGTTATGTTTTTATGTCTTGCTGTGTCTTCTAATGTATTGTTATGTTTTTATGCCTTGCTATGTTTTCTAATGTCTTGTTGTGTTTTTGTGTCTTGCTGTGTTTGTTTATTATGTTTTTATGTCTTGCTGTGTCTTCTAATGTCTTGTTATGTTTTTATGTCTTGCTGTTGTCTTCTAATGTCTTGTTATGTTTTTATGTCTTGCTGTGTCTTCTAATGACTTGTTATGTTTTTATGTCTTGCTGTGTCTTCTAATGACTTGTTATAATGTCTTGCTATGTTTTCTAATGTCTTGCTATGTTTTAATGTCTTGCTGTGTCTTCTAATGACTTGCTATGTTTTAATGTCTTGCTGTGTCTTCTAATGACTTGCTATGTTTTTATGTCTTGCTGTGTCTTCTAATGACTTGCTATGTTTTAATGTCTTGCTGTGTCTTCTAATGACTTGCTATGTTTTAATGTCTTGCTGTGTCTTCTAATGACTTGCTATGTTTTAATGTCTTGCTGTGTCTTTAATGACTTGCTATGTTTTTATGCCTTGCTATGTTTTCTAATGTCTTGTTGTGTTTTTATGTCTTGCTGTCTCTTCTAATGTCTTATTATATTTTTATGTCTTGCTGTGTCTTCTAATGTCTTGCTATGTTTTTATGTCTTGCTGTTTCTTTTAATATCTTGTTATGTTTTTATGTCTTGCTGTGTCTTCTAATGTCTTGCTATGTTTTTATGTCTTGCTGTGTCTTCTAATGACTTGCTATGTTTTAATGTCTTGCTGTGTCTTCTAATGACTTGCTTTTTATGTTTTTATGTCTTGCTGTGTCTTCTAATGACTTGCTATGTTTTAATGTCTTGCTGTGTCTTCTAATGACTTGCTATGTTTTAATGTCTTGCTGTGTCTTCTAATGACTTGCTATGTTTTTATGTCTTGCTGTGTCTTCTAATGACTTGCTATGTTTTAATGTCTTGCTGTGTCTTCTAATGACTTGCTATGTTTTTATGTCTTGCTGTGTCTTCTAATGACTTGCTATGTTTTTACATCTTGCTGTGTCTTCTAATGACTTGCTATGTTTTTATGTCTTGCTGTGTCTTCTAATGACTTGCTATGTTTTTATGTCTTGCTGTTTTTTTCTAATGACTTGCTAATTTTTTTATGTCTTGCTGTGTCTTCTAATGACTTGCTATGTTTTTACATCTTGCTGTGTCTTCTAATGACTTGCTATGTTTTTATGTCTTGCTGTGTCTTCTAATGACTTGCTATGTTTTTACATCTTGCTGTGTCTTCTAATGACTTGCTATGCTTTTACATCTTGCTGTGTCTTCTAATGACTTGCTATGTTTTTACATCTTGCTGTGTCTTCTAATGACTTGCTATGCTTTTATGTCTTGCTGTGTCTTCTAATGACTTGCTATGTTTTTATGTCTTGCTGTGTCTTCTAATGACTTGCTATGTTTTTATATCATGCTGTGTCTTCTAATGTCTTGTTATGTTCTAATTGTCTTGCTGTATTTTCATATGTGCTATAGCCTTTTTGCATTATTTGAGCTAAAACAATTTCCATCGTCATTGCAGTCCTATAGCTTATTTGGTATATGCAAGTATGCCAACAGAGTTTTTGGCACGGCATCTGCCATGTCAAATCTCCTTTTAAAAAAAGAGTATATGTATTATATGAAAGTGGATTTTTCCTCGATAACGTAATTAAAAATCGCAACATTCATTATAATTAGTGATTCACTGACAATTTTCGTGAAATGTTTTCATTTGACCCAGTTAGAGGACGCTGACGTAAGTCATGACCTATATAGTCGCCACTGACTGTCACGACGGCAGAGTGGCGGAGCATCATGACAGCACTAGAGCTTTAGTCTTTCAGGAATGTGTTTGGGTGTTTGAGTTCTCCGAAGCATCACATCCATCCAGCCTTGTCCCTTTTGAACTGTAAACCCGAGCAAGTGATACAATGCAATTTGATTTGATTTCACCCACATCCACAAGATTCGACAGGAGTTTGTTGTTGTTGTTGCCCGGACTGCCTTGTACACAGCCAAGGGATCTGTAGCATGCACAAGTGTTGTTATCCGCACACGGGACCTCCATTTTATCGTCCGTGCTCGATGG
>JAXRKP010000766.1:205154-212654 GCA_037039925.1 Doris montereyensis | reverse complement strand
AAATAATAGCTGTTACCCACAGTGAGTTGATGTCACTTTTTGCCTGGCCCGGAAGTGTTGAAAACTCAAGTGGACGCACAGCTAAAGTAAAACCATGCATAAACAAAACAACAATAAATGAAACGACCTTTCTTCAGTATCAACCGCCAAAAGACGTCTCTATTGCCGCTTAGTGAAACCCGCTTACTGGCTGAGCTTACATCGTGAGTTGCGGCTTTCAATGTTCCTCTTCTGCTGGAAAGCATCGCTCAAAAAATCAAGATGGTCTAGGAACTGCGCCTTTGTGGCCTGTGATCCTTCGTGGCATCGTGTGGGTTTTGTTGTTGTTCCGTTCCATCGATCGCTTTCCCTCCCACGGCTGTGCGAACGTGAGGACCATAAAGGACAATGGAGAGATTCAATGTTTGCCTACTTGTACACACGTTTATATGTATAATTTTAAAAAGGAAAAAAAAGGGGGGAAAAGAAGAAAAAAAGAATGAAAAATAAGAAAGGAAATAAAAAAGAAGGAAAGAAAGAAAGAAACGTACTATATAATTTTCTCACAACAAAAAAAAAGCTCAATGTTCCAATAAAGCCTAAATAAGCACGTAGTCTTGTTTTAGGAAGAAATAAGGGGAGGAGGTGGATGATGTTCCTGGTCGTACAATAGAAATTGAAGCAGTGCTATCAGGTAAATTTTGAAAGATAGAAGATACCAATAAAATGGAAACGACGAACACACCACCCTATCCCTTCTCCTCCGCTCCGCCCCCCCCTCCTTGGACATGAAACAAACAAAAAAAGATTATATCTTTGGCTGCATTGAATTTGGATGGCAGTACATTGGACTCGGTCGTCCAGAGGCAAGGTGTCAACCTGTCAACAAAAAGGTAGTGGGTTCAACCCTGCTAAAAAGGTTGAATATTTTTCTCGGGTTCTTTCGGGCAAAATCTACCCCCTCCACTCCCCCTAGTCCAGGTAGGGGGGGATCGACACCCTAGTCCCATCGGAGATGGACGATAAAAAGGAGGTCTCGTGTGCAGATCACAATACTCCGTGCACGTTAAATATCCCTTGACTGTCACAGAACAGTCCGGGAAAAATTAAAGATCCTACCAAAAAACCCCGAGATCACTTTAGTTGTGGATGTGGGTAAATCGAATCAAATTCAAATAATGGCAGTGCGTCACATTTGTATGCGTTCATAAGACACCGATCTGAATCGCCGTCATCCCCTATAATGGCGCTCATTAAAATCTTTTTTCACCCCCAGTAAGAAATAAAGGTGCAGAGAAGCTATGTCCGCAAGCCAATTTCTTCCTGTTGGGAATTAAATCGATGGAGTGGAACTCTCTCAAAGACGATGGATCAGGATTGTTTTCGTCACCATGTGTTTAGACATACTCATTATTTATACCCATACTTGGACACCATATGTTTAGACATACTCATTATTTATACCCATACTTGGACATGAGTAGCACAAACATAGACGGGTATTGACATAGTCCGATTGCAGACGTTATAAGTTTTATTTAAACGTATGATTAATATTGACAGCTTCCATATTTAGAGAATAATGCATAGGAAGGAATATTGTATTTGCCACGACGGCGATTGATCGATCTGAGAAAATAACCATAGCTAGGCATCCTAATAGCATCATTAAAATATCCACTCGCGTGTTTTCGATCTCAGGAAATTCCCACTTTTGAGAACGAAATTTAAGAATAAAATTTATCGCCTATTGTTTTAACTTCTATTTTTTTCTTCAACTTTGCTTTACAATAGCATTGAATCTGTGTCGTGAGAACAGAAACAACACAATTTTCCACAACACACACTGAAATAACGTAAACGGTAATACAATCATCCCATGGGAATCCGGAATCTGCAGCTGTGGTAAAGGAGAAAACAGATTTGTTGAGTTCATTTCGAGAAGGACAGATGTTTGGGAAATGGAAGAGTTTGTATTGCAGGAAACGGAGGAGGAATCTTACTCAATGGCATCTCCATTCCTGTTTCCATTTCAATACCATTTCCACAAGAAACACCGGGACAAATTACCATGGGTTTCATAAGATGGATACACTGTTCACGTATTATAAGATTACCTTTTTTAACATTAACTCCTAGCATGTCTTTTCCTCATAAAGGCTAACTCAATAACTAGATATTAATGCCATCGTACATTTGTGCTGTATTTCTAAAGAAAATATTAAATACAATTAATTAAATCTCCGTTTCAAACAACAGAACATAATCTTTAAAAATGTAAACGAATACAAGAAAATAATAATAAATATTCTTAAAAATTAAAAATTAAAAAATATATATACGCATTATAAATTCTATAAAATAAGTATCTATATATATATATATATATATATATATATATATATATATATATATATATATATATATATATATATATATATATATATATATATATATATATATATCATATCATATAATAAATTTTCTTTTCATAGAGCTCTTGTATGTATGCATATTTGTATGTATGTATGTACGGTATGTATGTATGTATGTGCATACTATATACACAGTATCATGTAGAAGAACTCTGTGAAACACAGATGTATGTGTGTGACAGACAGCGTCAAATGGATAGAGTCAACATCATTGTGTATCAAATGCAACTTTTGTTTGTCTGGTTAGTTGTTCTTGGTTTGTTTAGCTTCTTTTCTGGTTGTTGAGTTTGTTATTTTTAGTATTCACTTCATCCAGCAATATCTGTCTTGTGGGAGAGCTAATGGAGAAGAAAATTAGGTTAGGTCTCTCTATTGATTTGCATGAACCTTGATCTGATTTTCCGAAATGCAATTCCACATTGAGAATGATGAACAGAAAATACAAAATTGAAGCAAGATATCTTTAACAAATATTACTTTAGAATTTTGAATTTTTTCGCTTTTTATTCTTATAAAGCATTAGCGGAAAAGCATAATGCCTGTACATAGAAAGCATATCTTTTATATAAATCATATATCCGAATTATAATGATTAAAATGTGGCGATAATGATAATGGTGGAGAGAGAGATAGAGAGAGAGAGAGAGAGAGAGAGAGAGAGAGAGAGAGAGAGAGAGAGAGAGAGAGAGAGAGAGAAAGAGAGAGAGAGAGAGAGAGAAAGAGAGAGAGAGAGAGAGAGAGAGAGAGAGAGAGAGAGAGAGAGAGAGAGAGAGAGAGAGAGAGAGAGAGAGAGAGAGAGAGAGAGAGAGAGAGAAGAGAGAGACAGAGACAGAGAGAGAGACAGACAGAGACAGAGAGACAGAGAAAGAGACAGAGAGAGAAAGGTAGCGAGGGGAAGAGAAGGCTATTGAGGCACATGGGGGTAGACATAAAGAAATGTTACGAAAATGATGTTTATACAGCTAGTAATGTTTACTTGAAAAATAAATCGTACACACGTTTTTATGAACAACGGAAGTACAACGATGTCAAAACAACATGACTATAGATGATAACACATTAAATAGTCGTACTATGAAGATTTCCCACCCACCAAGCTCATTCTTTGTCGTTGAAGTTGCAACGGGCATTGTCTTTACCAAAAATCAATTACCATGTCCTGGGAAAACTTCTGGTTTGGTTACCGAGAAGGCCAGACGTGGGTGAGCGAGCTCGCGTTCATTTTATGATTTTAAGCTCCTTTTGCTGTTAAACGACATCAATGTGCCAGTTAGCGGATTGCCGACGATGCTGGAATGTCTTATCAACAGCGTTTTAGAGGAATCTCACCTCTTCTCATTCAAAGTGGCTGGAAATCAAGAGCGCACTACCCTTGCACTTCGTTTTGATGGCATGGCCATGGACGACATGAGTGTGTCGGCGAGTCACCATTCGACTCCTGATAGCTTCAAGCGGAAGTCACCGAGCCAAATAAGACGAGACCAACTTAGAAAACAACAACACCATACAAGAGTAACAACGGAGACAGCAGCAACATCTACCAACACGGACTTCATTAAAAACGAAAAACTTGTGGGTGCTGACATTCAACGAACAAACAACAACAATATGGAGTCAATCCAAAGTAAGGACAGGTATCCACTCATTCAGTGTGTCAACCATAACATTGCCCCTTGACGACACATCTACGAAGACGGACTTTATTGAAAACAAAGAAACCGTAAGAGTTGACGTTCAACAAACGAACAACAACAATACGATGTCAACCCAAACTCAATCATGGAAAATCAACAGGCTGGTAACAGTAATTACGCACGAGGCTGATATGATCGAGAACCTGGACTGATAAAATAAGCGCCGAGATCTCAAAAAATCGGAAAAAGACATAGGACTGCATATTACACAGCCAGATCGCAACAATGGCTATTTAAAGCTCTTGTTTGTTAGACAAACTGAATGAGACACGTTCCATTCTTGCAGAGACTGATGACCTCCGTATTGAGTATTACGTTCCATATCAAAGGATAAAAATGTGTATCATTAGGAACAGTACAGAAGCCAGCCCTTATATGAAAATGCGACAACGCCATCTGCGTAATTGGTATGATGATGAGATCCTCATATTGGAGGATTGCGGCTATGAGAACACGAGCAGAATATTCTGACAGTATTACTCCTTCTTAAACGTCTGATCTTCAAAACATTGAATCTATAAAGCACAATAGAGACGAAACAAATTCTTGAGTCCATGACTTGTATATATTATATAAAATATGCCTAACTTTTCAAGTTAACCTTCTCTTATATTTTGTAATTCTAAGATGATTATCTGCCAGGGTTCTTAATGGAAGAACTTCAAACCGCTGTAAGAAAAGCTAAATTAGGAAAAGCCCCAGGAGCAGATCACGTTTATCCAGAAATGATTAAAAAGCAAGGGAGAGAGGCAGACAAACTATTACATGCAATATGTCAACAAGCATGGAAGTCCAAACTGGAAAAAGGGAACGGTAGTACCAATACACAAGAAAGGATCAACTATGGAATGCTCAAACTATAGAGGGATATCACTACTTAGCGTACCAGGAAAAGTGCATGCCAAGATTCTGGAAATGAGACTAAGGAAAAGAGTAGAGGATCAGATTGAAGAACACCAGAGTGGATTTAGACAAGGAAGAAGTGTATAAGATCACATATTTACAATTAGACAAATAATAGAAACATTTCTTGAGAGAAACATTGACTTGCACCTGTGTTTTCTTGACTTAGAAAAGGCATTTGACATTGTGACGAGGGACGAACTATAGCATTCTTTAAAAGAACACAACGTAGTGCAAAATTTAATAGAAGCCATTAAAAGTTTTTACAATAAACCAACATGTGCAGTGAGAGTAGCTGGAAATGTATCTAAAGAATTTGATGTAGATATAAGAGTTAGACAGGGTTGTATCCTTAGTCCTCTTTTGTTTATCACATTCATGGATCCAGTCACCAAAGGCATCCTCAAACATGAGGAAAATGAATGTAGGTATGTGGAAGCTCAAACCAGTAAATGTATCAAAGCTTTCATTTGCTGATGATATAATTCTGTTTGGAAAGTCAGAAAGGGACCTCCAGTCAAATATCAATATAATGAATAATGAATTAAATAAAAGAGGAATGAGAGTAAATTCAAAGAAAACCAAAACAATGCTAGTAACTAGGGAAGCTAAAACACAAAATCTTAAATTGAGCAGTTCAAAGCTATAATTACTTAGGAGTAATGATTAACTCAGAGGGAAAACTAACGGAAGAAATCAGCTAGAGAATCCAAAAGGCAAGTGCAATATATAAACATCTAGGAAAGGCATGTGTAAGTAAACAAGAATTGTCAACAAAGACCAAAATGGCAGTATACAACACAGTTTATTGTCCTACTCTCTCTATGGCAGTGAAGCCTGGACTTTAGACAATAGGGAATACAGTAGAGTGCAAGCAGCCGAAATGAAATATCTACGAAGAGTAGTAGGGGAAACTAAAAGAGACAAAATCAGAAAGACAACAATAAGAGATCAAACCAAAGCAGATAGCATAAAAACTAAGATAGAAATGAATCAAGTGAGATGATTTGGGCATGTTAACAGAATGAATGACACTATAATAGCTAAATCAGTATACAGTGCTAAAACTCAAGGTAAAAGACCAAAGGCAGACTTCAGAGAAACTAGGAAGAAGATATAAAAGAGGCATTAACGAAAAGAAATTTAACTTTCACGGAAGGAAACAGAAAATGTCAGGACAGGGCAGCCTGGAGAAAGATATTTTCGGGCATCTAAAACCCATACACCGGAAGGTAGAGTGGGAGTTGATAAAGAAAGAGAAGAAAGATGACCTAGCTAGATGATGATCTGGAATGTCATCAATGTGTCTGCCATTTCCCCTTTTTGTTGTTATATATGACCTAGCTAGATAATGATCTAGAATGTCATCAATGTCTGCCATTTCCTCTGTTTTGTTGTTATATATGACCTAGCTAGATAATGATCTGGAATGTCATCAATGTGATTTTGTTGCGTTGGTTGAAAGTTTCCCGAAAGATGCCCAGGTGGTCTCTTATAAAATTAAAAAATGCTGGAAAGAGATTCCCAAGTCCACAAACCATTTATCGAAATGCTAATTTCTCAGTAATCTTCTTTATTTGATTTTGGGCTCTGTTCAGATTTGATCGTTTTCGACACTTTCAATTCAGAACATCCAGGAAATCTGAACTTTTGTTATAGTATAGTAAGCTATCGATTCTGCTCGTAAATGTGAAGAAAGCTCAAGCTCCAGACATAGCAGACATTTATAACGATATGTGAAATCAAACAAAGCAAATATGGGTGCACAATATAACTCAGAAGTCAATAATATATGGCTATGATTTAATATACAAATGTTATGAAAAATGTAATGATAGCCATGTCTTCATTCATGCTGTATCTCTATAACATGAAATATGATTACAATTTACAAAGAATAAGGTAATCACGTCAAATACGATATAAATAAACGAAATGTATAAATATGAGTGAACTACACATATTGAGTGTTTAAAATCAAAATTCCTTCACGGCTATTACGGCTCATAGAGCCGGAGCTTATCTCGGTTTCAATATTGTGGAGCGGAACAGATGATGATAATGCCCTCCTGGCCAGGACGCTAGTCTGACGCAGGTTTTTACTCCCAAGCTAGTATTTACTTACTTACGTACTTAGGCCGATAGCTCTAGGATGAGCATAGGCCATCGACGACACCCGCCATCGCACTTTGTTCTGGGCTTTCCAGTTGGTCCGTCGTATTTCTGTCTGGTCTTAAGTGTCTCGCCTCCAGACACTGCCCGAAGTTGGCCTCTCTTTCATTTTCCATGCGCGCTCCAGGTCACGGGTTAGCGTGTGGTGCTAGATGCTGGTTTCCTGAGGATGTGTCCAATCCAACCCCAATTTCTCCGCAGGATCTGTTTGGCAACTGGATCCTGTCCTGCTCGCTGCCAAAAGTCTTCATTTCTTATCTTTTCTGGCCACCCGATCTTAAAAATGCTCCTCCGACATGTTTTAAATGAATATCTGA
>JAXRKP010000766.1:190154-200154 GCA_037039925.1 Doris montereyensis | reverse complement strand
TTTTGTTTTGTTTCTGTTTTTGCTTTGCTTCGTTTTTTTGTTCTTGTTTGTTTGTTTTGTTTTGTTTGTTGTTGGGTTGGGTTGTTTGTTTGTTTTTGTATTTTTGTTGGTGGTGTTGTTTTGTTGTTTGTTTGTTGTTGTTTTCGTTGGGTTTGTTTGTTTGTTTTCTTAGGTTGGCAGGGGGAGGGGGTGGTAGGGTGTTTACAGCTGAAGTTTAATCCTTTCTCGAAGACAAGTAATTAAAATCTGGGTGTTGCTCATTTGTGAATCTGATTTTTCAGTCAATGCAGAGCTGGGGTCTTCAGGTTGAGAATGAATCCTAATTTACACATGTTATATCCCTCTCAACTTTTTTTTATTATGTCACGAGATTGTTTAAAGTTATGGCCACTTAGTTATATAAAAGCGTCGATTTATCCGGCCTCTCTGAGAACCAGATTATGATTCGAACAGGAAAAGAAACAAAACCTTGTGAAACATTTGCATACACTCAACAGGGCGAGTTTTGACCTTTGCCTCAGTTCTTTTCTGGCCTGAGTGACAGAATTCCTATGATCATTTGAAGCAATATGTTATTAAAATACGAGGATAAGAAAGAGGCAGAATCAAAGCAAGAGTTACTGAAAAACATAACCAGTGGTTTTCTGTTCACACGAAATACTTAGATCATCTCTATTTACATCAAAACTTCTTCAGTTGATGTATTATTATAATTAAACAGACGTTATTTCACCTGTCTAAAATCCGCAACGTGATTTATCAGTCGCCTAAAGAGAAATCCGTGCAGTGGACAGGTAAGCACCTGTACGGGGAGTAGATGATCTATGGCATTCTTTAAAAGAACACAACGTAAAGCAAATTTTAATAGATGCCATTAAAAGTTTTTACAATAAACCAACGTGCAGTGAGAGTAGCTGGAAATGTATCTAAAGAATATGATGTAGATATAGGAGTAAGACAGGGTTGTATCCCTAAGTCCTCTTTTGTTTATCACATTTATGGATTCAGTCGCAAAGGCATCCTCAAACATGAAGAAAATGAATGTATGGATGTGGAAGCTCAAACCAGTAAATGTATATCAATGCTTTCATTTGCTGATGATTTAATTCTATTTGGAAAAACCAGAAAGGGACCTCCAGTCAAATATCAACATAATGAATAATGAATTAAATAAAAGAGGAAAGATAGAAATGAATCAACTGAGATGGTTTGGACATGTTAACAGAATGAATGACACTAGAATAGCTAAATCAGTATACAGTGCTAAAACTCAAGGTAAAAGACCAAAAGGCAGACCTCGGAGAAAGTGAGAAGAAGATATAAAAGAGGCATTAACGCAATGGATTTTAACTTTCACGGAAGGAAACAGAAAATGTTAGGACAGGGCAGCCTGGAGAAAGATCATTTCGGCATCTAAAACCCATACACCGGAAGGTAGAATGGGAGCTTATAAAGAGAAATGAAGAGAAATAAATTTCAATGTTTGTTTTACATGAAAACAACGGGCATCGAGGGGGGGGGGGCATGTGTCTGCATCCAAATGAGGTCATGCGTGACACCTTCAACCACTCTGTTTATGATTTACCCACGTGTTTGACATTTGATTTCTCATTTCCGCTGTATGTTTGTATCTCGGGGTTATTAAGTAAGTCGATTACGCAAAATACAAACAGATGTATCAATGAATGTTCCTCGACCTGTCACGTTGTCGTCAATGGCGTCGTGCAAGATGGCTGACAGCTGACGCCTTTGCAGATGGAAAAAGATGTACATTTAATGTCTACCAAGAAGTTTTAACTTGAATTTAAACCACCCGTCAGCTCATAAATTATCAAGCCATTAGACTTTGAGCTATATAACAAGTGACAGGCTTATTTGCAACACACGGAACATAGATACGGTGTCAACTGATAAGCAATAGATACAGTATGTCTCTTTTTGTTTTGTTTAAATGTACCTTTGTGATTGCGAATACGTTTGACTGAATTACAACAATGATATAAAACGTATGACCAATTACAATTGCATCCACAAGCGTTTTATTTGATACCAATCTGGGGACTCGGTACTTTAGAGACAAAGTGTCGGCCTCTCAACCAAAAGGTAATGAGTTTCAGTCCCGCCGACGGTTACAAAATTGTATCGATGTTTTTCGAACAAAATTTACCCCCCCCCTCGTCCAGGTAGGTGGATCGACATCTAGTCCCATCGGAGACGGACGATAAAAAGGTCCTGTGTACAGATCACAAAACACTCTGTGCATGTTAAAGATCCCTTGACTGTTTACAGGGCAGTCCGGGCAAAATGAAAGATCTTACCAAAAATCCTGAGATCACCTTAGTTGTGAATGTGGGTAACTCAAGCCAAATCAGAGATACCGATCTTGTCACATTGAACTATCTGGTAACAAATAACGACCAATAGCGGGAAAACGTTGATTTCCAGGTGCAAAACATTGTGAACGTTTGTTAGACGGTGAACCTAGGAATAAATTGATACTCGTTACATCTTGAAAAAGGCAAAATAATATCAACCAAACTTTAAAAAAGAAAACAAAATCAACTCCATGGCCTTGCAATTTCATTTCATGATGTGTTCAAACTGACTCACATTGTTACATCCGAACTTAAAGTTCAACAGCTTTACGAAATTCTCCATCGTGAACTGACACATGTCTGTTGTCATTGTCCGCAAAACACGCTTGACTTTCTAACTTGAGTCCACTGGGGTTGCTGGTGACGTTCATAAACCCTAATGTTTAGCTTGGGGTTATTCGGTCGGCAAACACGTCACGCAAAGGGATCAGTGTGGCTGATGCTGCATGGGGAGTTGCCTGGTTGCATTGTCTTGCTGGAACCATTCTATTGGAAAATCAACGCATTTTCTCCTTAGGATAGCACCGAATATTTTCATGACAGATCTATAGTTCAGCTGGGTGATGGTCATTGTCATACCACTGTAATTATCGAGAAGAAGAAAGAAAAAATCCAATCATTGCGGTGCCCCTCACGCGCGCAAATAAAAAATGAATGCTTTTGCTTAATTTATATTTACTCTCGTTTCTCCATTATTCAAATAACACAACAACAAAACTTTTTGTAATACCCTTTTAATGATAATATATTAATATGATTTGAACCACTCCCCAATAACCTGTACTGTTTTAAACTTGGCCATATTTTTTTTCTCAGCAACCCTGTACTTAGATAAATGAATGAAACAGACCGTGAACGTTTCTTGTTCTGTCGTGTGTTATGTGTGCTCTGCAAAAGCGTAACTGATTTTGTGTCTTTCCTGATCAAAGTTTGTTTTTCAGATGCTTACTAAATAATATTTTTTCATAATTTGAAGTTTATGATGAAGAAGTGAAACATGATGTCAGGATCTACTCCATTTCACCTTTATATAAACTTCGACGTTAATGCCAGAAATGGCATTTTGATCCCAGTTTGCTCGCCATCAAAAGTGGCCAGTGGCCATGTGCACTGTGGGTGGGGGAAGGCGAAATAGATGTTTCTTGTCTTTTTATGTCGTATATTCATTTTTGGGTTGAGGGCGGCGGGTGGGGGTGGGAGGAGGGAGTAAACTTATTCTTAAACTGTATCATATTATTCATAGAAAACACCATTAGCTCAGAACCTCTGGATTCATAAATGTCAGAATCTTTTTTATAATTACTCTTTCAGTCTATGAATTTGAAACCACTATTTGTAACACCAACATTACGTTTTCAGAAAGTTCAAGAAATCTTGGCATATTTCTTATTGTGACTTCTCGATGCCAAGCACTGTAAATCAATTACTACCTAAAATCAATTTCGATATTCATGATATTAAAACCATAAGACACTTTTGACCCTGGATGTATAGCAAACGCTAAATTCTCTTGTTTTATCAAAAATTTGTTATTGCAATTCACTGTCGTTTAGTTACGCAATGAAAATTGTAAAAACTTCAATTTGCCCAAAACAATGCCGCAAGATAAGTTCTCAAGAAAAACACCAAAAAAATCATGCTACGCTCCTCCTCCGCACCTTTCATTGGCTCCCGAAGAAAAAATCTTTATAAACTGATGAAATAATTCCTCGTAGACGCCTTAAAACAGTTGGTGAAAAATCCTTCTCGTTTTGTTGGAATTCTCTCCCCAAACACTTAAGAGAAATATAATCAATTGAGACATTTATTACAAAACTTAAAACTCACCTGTTTTCCACACAGCCATAAAACCCACACAGATTCATATTCTCACTGCTATCGTAAATGTAGCTCAATGTGTCAACTGTCTTTTTGTATTGTCATCCTATGCCTTGAAATATGGTTGTTATGTGTAACGTGTATACTGCGTTGGTGTGTAAATCATATATGCATATATCTTGATTTATAATGTTTTTTCATGTTTGAGCGTTCTGAGCTTGATATATATCTGGGTTGGGCGCTTCTACAAGATCTATTTATTATTATCATTAATACTTCTTTTTTAGAAAATCCCCCCAACCAACAACAAACAAAACCAAAATGCATAAAATATGCTATATGTTAGTTTTTTCACGACAGTAAAGAATAAATGATGTCATGGCACATTCTGGGAAATATCCTTAGTATAAAATCAATTGCCTGTAAGCTCTTGCGTTTCCTTACTAGTGTTATTCGAGTGCACGGGAGAGAGCACAGACATGAAAATATAGATATCATAATATGTATTTCATAGATAGAAAAGATATGATAAACAACGCATTCAAGCAATCTTATCTATAGCGAAATGTACAAAGATTACACGTAAACTTTCTTCAAGGCCGTTACGGCCCATAGAGGCGGAGCCTATCGTGGTTTCAATAGCGTGAAGTGGAAAAGGTGACAACAATCATCTCCTAGCCAGGGACACTAGTCTGACGCAGGTTTTACTTCCCAGCTAGTACTTGTACCCATTTGCACCAAGGTAGAGTGGGGAGCCAAACCAACGTCACAAAGATTACACATGAGACTGGCTATAATTTGTCAAAAGTATGTTTTCAAAGCACTGTTGTTACTAGACCAATTATATAAACAAATTTACACTTACTGATAATATAAGAAAGAAAAACGTCCTTTTTTGTAATTGTTACTGAATACAATATCAACATTTATTGAATTAATTTATTATCTAATAGGGTTTATTCAAAAAATTTATGAAGAACGTTTTTTTTTAAAGATGAAGATGAATGTATGGTCCGGATCCCCGCACAAGTGCAGGCTCACCGACTGTAATTCATTCATCCCCCAGCAGGCCATTTCATTCAAAGTCCTTCTCAACTCTGGAGGAATCATGCAGTACGTAAGCCTGCTAGGCTTTTCGCACTAACATTTTTACAAGATCTTTCTTTACCTATAGCTGGGTACTTATTCATACCTGAGTCAAGTGAGGAAAGTAGAGAGAAGTACTATTCCTAAGAGTACAACGTTGTGAAAAAAACCCACACGTGCCAGCCGTGGAGCTTAAACCAGTGTCGTGATTACCAGCTCACAACACTACGATTCAGCTACAACGCTTAATGAAAGTTATGTTGTGGGTCTAAGCAAGCCGATTATTATAACATAAACGTGAGAAATACATCCTTTAAACGGTGGATTATAAATAGAGCATATATATATATATATATATATATATATATATATATATATATATATATATATATATATATATATATAGCATTAAAGAATAAAAAAAAATCATTGACTCATCCCCTAGTTTTTATAGGAGTCTCTGTCACAGCATGTTGATGGTATCTAGAGCGATACAGATACGGGTTTGCCACTAAAATTATGATCGCTTGTAATATATTTGTTCAACCCAAAGCACTTTGTCGACCAGCCTGTATGTTCTTATATAACAATGTTTGTGTTTCCCATCGACCAAGAGGCTATTATCGAAATGAGCCATGCTTTCATGAGATTCCATACATAAATCATATAATACAACCATGCTCGATCGTAATGATGGATTATGTTGGTTTGTCTTTATAATGAGGATTGGGCCGCCAAACGCTGGCTGCGATAAACTCAGAAACTACTGGATTGGGTATGGGTGATCACAAGTACGATTATTAGATCGACCTAGTACTCGATATTGAGGTTACATGGGCTTTTTTATTATTATTATTATTATTATTATTATTGTAATAGCCAAACATCGATGAATGAGTAACATTACAAACATTGCTCAATGGCAGGCAAACAATCGTTTTTCAATAAATTCAAATACTGTATTGATCCATTAGTTGTTACGATAAGAACTTAAAGCAGGCTATTCTAAACTTCCATTGGAAGCTTCATTGTCCTAGGTGCACTAGTTCATGAGATTATCTCGCTCAAAGTTAGAGAAATTCAGCTTTAAATATGTTATAAATATATGTGTATGGAAGGGGCCCGGCAGTATGTTTTTTATTATTGATTTATATGCCAGTGTCCACACACACACACACACACACACACACATGTCAGTAGAGAAGGTGTTAGTTATACTATGATAAGTCAATGCAATTCATTGACGGAGTATTTCAAGGCGATACATAATACTTTCTTTATCAACAAAACAGGGATACAATCCTACAGCAATCTGGATTGCATTCAGATGTACAAAATGTATTTTTGAATGACGGATGGTTATGTCACGTCAATAGTAGGTTTGATTTGTACCTTGCGGTGTAATATCGATTCACTATCAAGGCATTTTTTGACAAGATCAGACAAATCAACAAAGACTGAAAAATATGATTTGTCGGCTTTACAGATAGATAAAAGGTTAGATTATGAAGCATTGTTTTGTCGGAAGTTTTAGGGGGGGGGTTAATTGTTGGGACGAGGGGGTGGGGAGGGGGGAGGTTGAGTAATTATATTACGGAATTTTTTTTTTCCGCTTACTCTACTTCGACATTCCGTTATTTTTCTGTTTTGTATTAAATAATTTACGTGGTATTTTTTGTTCTTTTTATTGAAGTTATGCTGTTTGTTTTCTTACTTCTTTTGGATGATCACACGAGGGAATGGAGATAGATAGAGAGATATTTTAATAATGCTCCTATGTTGTGAATATAAACATGTATAGGTGCACACATATACACAAATACATACATACATGCTTACACATACAAACATAATTACATGCATGAATACATACATGCATACATACATCCATACCTACTAGGCATGGACGAGACTCGCTTTTCCATTACTCGTTGATACCAACTACTGTCTTCTCTGGTCTCGCGTTATCGGAGTACCCGCTTTGACGAATGCCACTAGATTGCCTCGCGCATTCACGTCGGCGAATAATGTGAAAACTGGATCTGAGGGCCCTCTTGAAACTTGAACACCTGGGAGATGACAACTGAAGTGAGGTGGGCGTTGTGGGGGCGGGGGACACAGGGGTTTGTGAGCTCCATACATTCTGCTGATTGACACGTCGCTATAAAAGAACGCACACACACACACACACACACACACACACACACAGTGTGACAGACCTTTGTAATACAGTAGTGACCGCTTAAATTCCCGCCGCCTAAATGTCCGTTTCGCCTAAATACCCGCAATCTCAGTGAAACCGAATTTTTTTCTATATAAATTGCCCCTCTAAATGCCCGTTTGAAAACCAAGATATTCGCCTAAGTGGCAGGCCTCAACGACAACTGCAGGTATCTTTTTTCCAAAGTATCGTAAAATACGTCCGTAATTGATTAAATATTCTGTTTTTCTTTTATGACACGGGTAATCCGATCGCTAATCTAATAGGGCTTATGCCCGTCAACAATGTGCCATACATTGCAACCACCCTTCATTACCTATCCATTGTAGGCCCTAATGTACTAAACGTTGACCAATCTTCTCATAACTCCACCCACTGTACAACACATCCTTTGTCCCATTAGATCACTGGTTGGTCATCGGGCAATTAGAATGGAACAGTCTTCCGGACTCCGCCCACATCTCTTTCTTGATGTCGTAAGTGGCATGCCATCACCTGGCGTCTTTAGACCGGACGCTCATCGCGATCGAGGGACAAGGTGTGAACAGTTTTGTGCCCCCTGTCTGGCATTGGCCGTATCCAATGTGACTTCGGGTCTTCGTGGCGAGAGACAGAACGCCATCCGCGCGCTCACTACCTCAGCGTCAAAAGAGTGTAATGGTTTCCAGGTTTCCCTTTTTCTGGCATTAAATGTTTCGTACAGCTAATGACTTTTCCAAACGATCAGGCTGTGAATTTGTTTAACATGAGGATTATGAATCGAATGAGTTGTAAGATTTGTGTTAATTTATTCACACATTGGTCCCATTGGATGAGGCTTTTCTTTATCCAGTTTTCTCATCCAAATTTGTATAAATTACTTAAGTCATAGGTCTCATGATTAAATAAGTTACGTGATTATAGTATGGGTTATGCCAGTTAATGAGGAAGCATTGGATCAGGTCATTTTTCTCTTAGCCTCCATAGTAACAACTTGAATTTTGCCCAGCTACATACAAATCTATATCTTAAAAGAAAAAAAAGAATAAACCAGCAAAGGATTTTCAAAAGAAGCTTCAAATCCTAAACGAAATTGACAAGTCACTAGGGAAACCCAACGTCACAGAAATAGGCCTACTCTCAAATTGTTGCCCCTAACCCACTTTCGCCTAAGTGCCCGTTTCGCCTAAATGCCCGTTTTGTCTGCTTCCCAAACACCGGGCACTTAGGTGGTCACTACTGTGTCACCGTGGTAGAAGGAGAGGGTGGGGCAGTCAGTTGAGCACGTGCTCAAGAGGGAAGGGAGTGCTGCATTGGCTATGGTGGGGATGGGGGTCGGTATGGAAATTAGCCTGCAAAGGGCTGGGGATGAGAGTGGTGCCAACTAGAAAGACGCCTTAACCCCCCCCCACCCTCCCCATTCCCCCATCTCATCCCGTACCCCCCCCCATCCCTCATCACTGTCAGTCTGGTCTCGTTATAGCGAAGTCCAATGTAGTTACAGCATAGGTTGGTATCAAGACAGAAGTTTGTATTCATCACGTCTTGAGACTGTTCAGATTCGAATATTGCGTATCGATCGAAGCCTTGCATTCATTGATATCGAGTAATGGCTCGAGCAACGCCCAGGCATAATATATACATACATGCACATATGCATACATACATAATACATACATACATACATACATACATACATACATACATACATACGTACATACATACATACACACATACAAACATGCATACATACATACATACATACATACATACATACATACATACTTACATACATGTATGCACTATTACATTACCAAAACTATTCTTACTGACGATCTGCTTGTGTGGGTGGGGTGGGTGGGGGGGGGGCGCATTCTAAGAAGTTACGATTTTCTTGTACAGAAGTGTTATTAAGCATGTGAGTTTGTAGAAATATCGAGCAATCTTCTATTCGTAGCAATGCAATTACCTTTGGCACTTAAAGTTGTCATTTATGTCTGTTTCTAACGTTAAAAAAGATATTAGAAGATGTTACATCTTGGTAATATCGCTATTTGTATGCCCAAAATACGCATTACTGTGGTTTTATATGCGCGATAGAGCTTGTGCCCTTTTCAGTAGCATCATTTTCAGGATTGTTTCATGAAGAGACATGGGAATTCGAGTTTTATAAAGGTTTGTTTTATGAGCTTGGGTTTGCGTGCCGTGCAGAGACATGAATTCACTTCGATGATGTCTTTTTACGGTGATCCCAACACGGCAACCCAGCAAATGTCGGCTAATGATTTCACTAAATTGATGTTGTTTCGTTACGGTTTTTATTAGTGTTTTGTTTTTTAACGTTTCCTTCGTTTTGCTTTTTTTACATGGTTTTGTGTGAGGAAGTGTTGGAGTCTTTTTGGTGGTAGGGGTTGATTATTTCATTTTATAAAATACTCACGTGAAAAAGGGGACGGGGGGGAGAGAGAGAGAGAGAGAGAGAGAGAGAGAGAGAGAGAGAGAGAGAGAGAGAGAGAGAGAG
>JAXRKP010000766.1:167654-180154 GCA_037039925.1 Doris montereyensis | reverse complement strand
CTTTGAATGTGTCCAATTCTTTGAGTAATTATAACTCTACCATTTATTGCACTAACATTCTATGTTCCAAAAAATCAGTGTACGTTTCCAGGATCTTCTCTGAAAATTCACCGGTCTATAATATGTTTGTTTCTCTCAATCTCTCTGCTTTTGGATAAACAGAAGATATAGCCCGCTGTATCTTCTGCTTCTGCAATTAATGATATGTCGTCTACATATCTCAGATTATTTAAATTTGCTCCTCCAAATTTCATTCCATCAGTATTCTCTAGAGTCATCAATATTATTTCACCGTAGAGATTGAATAGGTCTGGACACATCCCAGCGTGACTTTTCTTCACTCTATTCGTTATCTATTCTTTTACTGCAGTTTGTTCCCAGTACAGGCTTCTTACGGGACTTGGGTCTTTCTCATCTACGTCCACTATCTTAAATACCTTTTCTCTTTTGCGTCACTACACTTCTTTTCTCACAGCTTTGTCAATGGATTTACATTTATCTGGGTCATTCTTGGACTCTCGTCTGCTTTTAAACCTTTTTTTTTTTTACTTACTTTAACTTTTTCTGTTTTCTTGTACCGCAAGATATTGGGGTTTTTTATGTTCATGTACTATTTGCAATCATACACCAGAGGTGGACTGCAAATAATAGGAAGAAGAAGAAGAAGGTGTTGATGAGAGATGCAATTGTCGGACGCAGGCCAGTTGTATTACTTTTGCATCGACATGTTGTTATTCTGGAAGGTCTCTTTGACTCTGTCGATCCATCTTTTCCTTAGTCTTCGTGTTATCTTGAGTCCGTTACATTTTATGCTGTAGACCTTTGAAGCTTGATGTTGTGGCCCCATTTTCATGACCCTTTGATTTATTGTCTCTCAATATATGGCATGCTTGATTCGACGCCCACGTGTTGTCTAACGTCTTGAAGAAATGAAAACGTCTGCTTTTCATAAGGTCTAAAATCTCGGTGGTCATCCATTTATTTTTTTTATTTTTTTGTCTTCGAAAATTCTCTTTCATTGCTTCAGCAACGAGAGTGCAGCCAAAGGACTAGAACTAAACATAAGAAAAACCGAATGCATGGTTAAAAAACAGAAACAAACTATTCGAAGATGCAATATTCAAAGAAACGGACAGGCAATTAAACAAATAAACAAATTCAAATACCTTGATGCATGATAACATCTGATGGACGATGTGATACAGAGGTCTTGAAGAGAATTACAATGACAAAATATGTTTGTACAAAAATAATTCCGGTGATGAAAAAGAGAAATTTAACAAAGAATATAAAAAAGGAGTGTTGGAGGCATGTGTGTTGTCAGTGCTAATGAAAGGCTGTGCATATTGGTCAATAAACAAACAAATAACGAAGAGATAGAGGCAGCTGAAATGTGGCTCCTATGTTGATAACTGAGAATATCATGGAAAGAAAGATAGTCTAACGAGGAGGTCCTGATCCTTGCATGGCAAAAAGAGTCACTAGTGAAAGAATTAGAAAAAAATGTCCAATTAAATTCACTAGACATAAACAGAAAGGGAGGACTCGAACAATTAAATATGTTAAGAAATATCTCGGGAACAAAGAGCAGAGTAAGACAAAGAACGACATACATACAAAACCTTAACAACTGGGCCACAAACAATGTCCTAGTTAGGTGGTGGGTTTGCCACCATGAGACCCCTACCGGGCCGTGGTTGTGATTTTGTGTCTAACTTCCTTAGCCTTTGGTCACCCAAGAGCCACCTGCAAGTCAGCGGGACAAGATTAGAAAAAAAATTGTTACAAGTATAAACACATGCCCACTGCCCGACTGTCAGTGTTTGTTTACTTTTATATACCACTTTGACATTTACCTTAGGAGTTAATTAATTTGGCATTAGCTAGAGCTTACAGCCCAAAATTTATTTGTCGATGTTGAAATACCGCATTTAAAATTTTCTTGGTTTTTGTTTGTTTTGGGGTTTTCTTTGTTAGGTTTTTTATCTTTTTTTAATTTTTTGGATTGTTGTTTTTTGTTTTTGTTTTTTTTGTCGTTTATTGTGTGTATGTTTTTTTTGGGGTTTTGTTGCGTTAAATCCTCATTTAGATATGTTAATACAGTATCATTCATATCAGTATGTTGCCATGAGTGAGTTACCTAAGAAAGACAGCAATATCATGGACACAACAAAATTTATGTTAAAAGGGGAGACGCTACTTTCAAACCACTTTTCTATTATTTACAAACCTATAGGTGTTTTTTATGTTTATGTTTAATACAAGTCAGGCCTCAGCATGCCTCAGCATGCCATATTTCACTGCTTTTTTTGTTAGATTGCAAGGGAATCTTTTGCGTAACAGGCATTACTAGGGGTCCGCGACCCCTAAAATGATATAATTTTGGAAAGCAGTTTTTCTCTAATATATCCTTTACAAGAATTCATTGAAATTTGCTGTGAAGGTAGGTACTAATACAGTCTTAGTAGCAAGAATGGCTTTTTTTTTAAATATCTGAAGTAGAAAGCATTTTATGCTCGTATGATTGAAAGACTCCAAATGAAGAGAGACTAATATATTTCTGCCTAAAGAATAACATGAAAATAGCTAACATTTTTCCTCATAACGATATCCACAAATATGCAAGAGTAAATTAAGACAGATGTAAAAAGTCAATCACAGACTACATAATAGTTAGCAACTCCTTTTTTTACAGTATAATGGATGCAAGAGTAAACAGAAGAGCTGAAATATTTAGTGATCATCACCTAGTGATAGCCAAAATGAGATTATTACCTGAAGAAAACAAACAGAAAAGGAAAGAGAAGAAAAGTTACTAAACTCAACGTAGAAGAACTAAATAAACCTTTAGTAAAATTGATATACCAATCTAGAATAAAAAGATCTATCAGTGAAAGGCAGATGGATCTGAAGGATAGCGCAATAGAAGAAAAGTGGCAACTGTATAAAGAAACACTCCTCAGTTGTACTGAAGAAGTCTGTGGTAGGAAACAAATTAAAGATAGGAAAACAACAGCATTGTGGAATGAGAATGTCAAGACTAAGATCAAAGAAAAGAAGGATGCCTGGAAGAAATACTTGCAAACAAAGAGACCAGAGGATAGGATAGATTACGTGAGTAAAAGAACTATCGCCAAAGAGGAAGTTGGGAAAGCAAAAAACAGGAACAGTGGGAAGAGTTTGGACAAAGACATCAAGAAAGCTATCAAGCAAATCAAAAGCTATTCTGGTGGGCATGCCCAATACGACAAATTAAGAACGCCAAAAGAGAAATAATGAAAAGGAGACAGCCAAATTCTGGAAACGTGGAGGAAGTATTTTCAACAATTACATAATCCCTGCAGAACATATGAAACAATTAGTAAGAGTAACAAGTAATCCAGGTGAGACAGCTGAAGATGTAGATATATCAATGGTAGAACTCCAAACAGCTATAAGAAAAGTGAAATTAGGAAAGGCGACAGGAGCAGATCAAGTTTATACAGAAATGATTAAAACCAAAGGAGAGAGGCAGACACACTACTACATGCAATATGTCAACAAGCATGGAAGTCACAACAGGTGCCAGACGACTGGAATAAGAGAACGGTAGTACCAATACACAAGAAAGGATCAGCTATGGAACGTTCAAACTATAGAGGGATATCACTACTTAGCGTACCAGGAAACGTGTATGTCAGGATTCTGGAATATGTTCAGCCACAAGAGGACTGAGAGACGTGGTGATAAGCCTGTCATGGGCAGGTGGTGTGTCATTCCCTTCGAAGTAACTTTCTGGAAGAAACAGTATGGATTTACTCCTCTGGGACATGCCTCATGCTTAGGACACCCATTCGTTGATTCGCAGTGCTTGAACTTGAAGGATGCCCAGATAGCACGCTTCATATCGTCCACAGTGTCGCTTAATCTGATCGTCTTCGTATCGCTATCTGACGAATAGCTGGCAAATCTCTCGGGGATGGTCCGTTGATGTTGGAGAAAAGTCTTGTGATGATAAAAGGGGCATACCCATTATCTCACAGAAAGCTGTAAGGCCTGCCTGTCCCATACCAGTTGCGATGGATGTCGCCACTGCCCTGCGATTTACCTCGAAAACCCTGTCCATATAATGGGAAGACCGGACCTCTACAGCCCGTTGTACACAAGAGGTTCAGGAGAATAGCGTCCAAATGTTCAATCACCTTTAGAAAGAGACAAAGTGGGCTGGAAACAAAATGGACAAAGGAGAATTTTGATCATTTCCTGAAGGCAGAAAAGTTGCACAATCGCCCCCCCCCCCCCCCCCCCCCGTATACTAGAGAAACGAGAGAATGAGACGGCACAGGTTCATCAGGCGGAAGAAAAGAAAACTTCCGGGCTGATGCTGATATGGATGGTCGCGGGGAGGGAGAAGAAAGAAGAAGAAGAAGAAGAAGAAGAAGAAGATGGTTGAAGGGTTAAAGGTACCTCATCCTGTAGCCGCTCCTGCTGCCGCAAAGCCGCTCTTGCCTTCTTCAACGCCCTTTCCTGCCCGACTTCCTCTTACTCTTCGCACTTGAGTTCTTTGTAGAAACCTTGGTAACGGGTATATTCACAAATAATACTAATAATAGCTGTAGAAGAAAAGAAGAGACATTGTGTGAGAACTATGAAAAAGAATTAGGAACAAAGGATGAAAGAATATCCTTACAAAACTAATTAACCAAGTGTTTTCTCCCAAGGAAACTGAAATAAATGTGACACTATCTATTATAGCTATTGATATGTTGCAACAAAAGGAAAAACAACATGGTTCCTATGTTATCAAAAACCATCCGTTACCCTGTACCCTACCTAATAAAAAATACAGAAAGCAAAACATCAACAGGTTGTCGAAAAACACGTGGATGTGACGCCAGCGCCTTATCACAACAAATCAAGATATTAGATCTACGCTAAAAAAAAAAAAGTCGTTGAAGGGGTAATTTGTACGGTGTAATATTTGATCGTTTCGTTTCTCAAAATGTGAATTAATATAATAAGGCATTGAAACTAAATCTAAAGCCAGATCTAGATCTCTAGATCTACTTTTTATTCAACCACAACTTGAATATCACGTCTCCATTGCTTGTGAGATCAGTCATTCAACGCATCACATTCCCAATTGAACACAACACAAAACAGGATGGCTACATACATAAAATAGATATATTTATGATTCGTTTACTTATCTGAAAGAAAAAAAAATGAAGATCTGGTGAAAAACGAAGCAAAATTGTAGCAGAAAATCTAAATTTGTCAGTCTTAACTTTTCGCATGCGGCCAAAAAACAAATCAAAGACTACGCGGTGTTTGGGGTTGGTGCAAGCATTTCTGGGCCCTAGTCGCCCGGAAAGGACCAGCTCGGCCAACCGCTGCATCAGATTTAGAGACACCTCCCACCAATGACATAGTTTGAATTAGGTGTCATTCATTAGAATGTAAGGATCTGGTATGGTTTCGTACAAAATTAGCGAGTTTACCATCGAACTGCTCTTGAATTGCCGACTCGAACTATATATAATATGTTATGGTTTGATGCCTAGTTAGCCCTCTATGAAACCCGTTGTCAAGGGCATTTTTTGCATTTTTTGCCCAAAACTCGATCAATCCTCACTGACTTTGAGATCAATTTGATCAATTTGAAGTATTTTACAGCCTTTTTTTGGATATTAAGACCTAGTTAGATCGATTTAGCAGGTATCTATCCTGTATAAAAGCATAAAAATAAAACAAAATCGATAATTTAGAAGTGAGCCGAATATTTCAGCGATTCCTCCACCGCGACCCCCCCTCTAAGATTGCTTTAAACATCGACCATTTGTTTTCTCTTACGTAGGTATTTTTCGGATTGTTTTTTAGGTTTTAAAATTTGGAAAACTTTCTCAGTTTGTATTTAGGATAAATTGGGCTAGTCCACTGTCGCCGTTGTTCCGTTTGATAGCCTACCATACCGATTAGTACGTTTGCAGCTCCGACCTCAGAGCTTTACACAAGTTACTTAAAATCTCTCAATACATATCTATATCGCCTGGGTTTATTTCTGAATCTCAATTAGAAGAAATGTGTTTCTTTAATATTTATCTTGAGAATTTATTTTCCTATTGCTTTTTGCATGATTCTGAAAGTTCATGATGCACACGTGCATAGACACTCTTGTTGTAATGTGTAATATAATCAATATGTTTATTTGAAAACAAAAAGGAAAGCAATAATCTGTTATTCATGTAACAGCTTATAATCTACTGATGGCATGATGATCAATTTAAAATCTAACAAAGGTAGCATCATGGTTCCCGTTGCCACGTCAATGAGAAATCGGTAGTTCAAAAGGCAAGATGTCGGCGTCTTAATCAAAAGATCATGGGTTCAAGTTCCCACAGGTTGAAATAATTTCTTGATTTTTTTCGAGTAAAACCTATCTCCATCCTCCTCCTCCTCTCCCCTCCCCTTCCCCCTCTCCCTGGCTCAAGTAGGTGGATCAACACCTAGACGGACTATAAAAAGGAGACCTCTTTAAAGATCACAACACTCTACGCACGTTAAAGATCCCTTGGTTGTTTACAGGGCAGCCCTGTAAACAAAGTAAAATTCCTTCAATGCCCTTGCAGCCGGTAGATCCGGAGCTTATCCCAGTTTCTATAGCGTGAAGCGAAACACCTCCTGGACAGGACGCTAGTCTGACGCAGGTTTTTCTCCCAAGCTAGTGTTTGTACCCATTTGCACCTGGGTCGGGTTGTGAAAATGCCGTGTTAAGAGTCTTTTCCAGGGGACACAACGTCAGGCCTGGCTTTTCCAGGGTTCGAACCCAGGACCTCATGATCCCACGTCCTGCAGGCTAACCACTCGGGTAAGGACGCCACGGCAACATTTAAGATGGTACCAAAAACCCCGAGATCACATTAGTTGTGGAGGAGGGTAAAATCAAATAAAAATAAAATATGTAAGTTTAATAACCACATTGATTTACCTCCAAATCTTATTGTTTAAATATAACTTAATATAAGTAATAGTATCACTTCCTAAGATCAGATAAGATAAGATACCTCTTTTATTGTCCTAAAATATAGGCACCTTTGCTTGTGGTACATCAAATTTCACAGTTGAAAAAAATACGCATTTTATTATATAAGGTTAGTAAAGTCTGGTATACATTGCAGTTCAAGATTTAAAAAGCAAAAATCATTATAGTACAGTTGCTATATTGCTTGTATCTCCCTTCGGCATAACAAGTGATTGGTCTTCTGGAGCGAAGTGTCAATTTTATCTGTGATTTTACTGGAATTTTTAGTGCAAGATTTTTATGAGCACATTATTGAAATCTAAAAGTAAAACAATAGAAAAACGATCACTGTATCCTTTTCACATCACAGCTTAACTCATGTCCCTGGGCCTAGATAAGAATTAGTTTTCACATCACAGCCTAACTCATGTCCCTGGGCCTAGATAAGAATTAGTTTCCACATCACAGCTTAACTCATGTCCCTGGGCCTAGATAAGAATTAGTTTCCACATCACAGCCTAACTCATGTCCCTGGGCCTAGATATGAATTAGTTTTCACATCACAGTCTAACTCATGTCCCTGGGCCTAGATATGAATTAGTTTTCACACCACAGCCTAACTCATGTCCCTGGGCCTAGATATGAATTAGTTTTCACACCACAGCCTAATTCATGTCCCTGGGCCTAGATATGAATTAGTTTTCACACCACAGCCTAACTCATGTCCCTGGGCCTAGATATGAATTAGTTTTCACACCACAGCCTAACTCATGTCCCTGGGCCTAGATATGAATTAGTTTCCACATCACAGCCTAACTCATGTCCCTGGGCCTAGATATGAATTAGTTTTCACACCACAGCCTAACTCATGTCCCTGGGCCTAGATAAGAATTAGTTTCCCCATCACAGCCTAACGCATGTCCCTGGGCCTAGATATGAATTAGTTTTCACATGTTTCGTGCCTAACATCAGTGTTACAGAGCAGCCAGCACTAGTTATTGTCTTTTCTCACATATTATTAAGAGGGATAGTTGGCATGATTCGTAAAATTCTTCTTTTGCAAGGCGATACGATGACAGCCGATGCATTGGTTCCTAGTTTGAGTCTCTCTGGTATCCATAATTCCATATCACGTGTATTCCCATGTGCATGTAATTGTCTTGTTAATGTGGATGCGTAACGTCAATTTGACCTACATCTATTTCTGTTGTCACGTATCCCCCACCCCACAGTATGGTAGGCTTACTCACACGCATGAACTGAATTTTTTGTCGTGTTGATTCATTTTCAATTTGAAACATTGGGATTAGTTCACACCTCATCAACATTTCAGTATGAAATTTTATTTAATAGATTATGTAGGTTCCTATGTAGCAGCGGAAGCTTAGCTTGACACGTGCGCCATCACCTGTCACTGTCTCGCAGTTCTTTTAATTTCTCCTTATAAACATTTAGATTTCTTCTGCTAAAATATGATCCCTATGAAGTTGTTTAATTTGTGCTTACGATTTTGTTTTTTTTTGTTTTTTTAATATTGTCACTTAAGATGTGGTACATAAGGCATATCGAAGTAATGGCTTTCAAGATAGATCCTATTGTGATTTTGTTGAGACACATATATTTTTGGTGACGTAAGATTTAAATCGACATGTGACCCAACAGCTGTTATATGGAAAACGTGTGAAATGTGTTCAGTTCAGTGACCGTTTCCTTAGCTAAACAAGCCGTGCCAGAGTTTTCAGATATCAAACTACATCATATCACGTCAGGGGCTATATAGGTCGTTTGACCTTTAAATGCCCCATACATCGTAAAAAACCTTGGCATCTTAAAAATGACTGAACATACAGTAATTATACAAAGCTTTTAAATTATAGTGACATTTTAAAAAGAATTAAGAATGTTTGAATTTTCTGTTTTGAACTGAAATTATTTCATGTTTTTACTATTCTTATAATAAAATATATTATGTCTAAAAGAAGTAGAACTTTCTGTAAAACAAATCTTGAATCTATCTACCTGAGTAAAAGTTACATGAGAATAGTTCAAAAATCATTTAGAATCAATATTATCTATATCGTAAACAATTTCATACAATGTCATAAGATCCCTCGGTTTTCTTCTGTATTTTAGAGATGGGAGTGGAGGAAATGGCAATCTTTCATCATAATCATAATATTGGGGGCGCCTCCTGAAGTGTTTTAGTTTTTTGCTTATGAGTTGGGGTTTTCCCGTTTAGTATATGTATGAGTAACAGTCATCCTATATCATTGAAAAGTTGGTAGCCTCCTTGGTTGCCAAGGAAACAGCCACTATCTTGGATTTTCACCCAATTTTCAAAATCTATCTCCTTCTTTAGTTATGAATACAATCACTTGAAACATGTGCAGATCGCTTTTTCCATGCAATAACTAAAGAGTGACGTCGGGTTTCTTTTGTTTTCTTTTGGATAGTTTCTTTTTTATGGGTTTTTGAAGATCATGTATATCGTGTACATGCAAAAAATGGCATTTTTATTACAACAAAATATTTTCTCAAAACGATTACAAGATATAAAAAAGAACGATGTCGTTCTATTAAAATTGACTAAAGGAATATTTATTTATTTATTTATTTATTTATTTATATATCTATCTATCAGTTCCAATTCTACCTTCCGGTGTATGGGTTAAGATACTCGAAATGATCTTTTTTCGGGCTACCCTGTCCTGGGATTGTCTGTTTCCTTCCTTTTGAAAGTTCTTTGCTTTAATGCCTTTTTTATATCTTCCCACTTTCTCCGAGATCTGCCTTTTGGACTTTTACCTTGGGTTTTAGCACTGTATACTGATTTAGCTATTCTATTGTCATTCATTCTGTTTACATGCTCAAACCATCTCAATTGATTTGTTTCTATCTTAGTTCTTATGCTATCTGCTTTAGTTTGATCTCTTATTGTTGTGTTTCTGATTTTGTCTCTTTAAGTTTTCACGACAACTCTTCTTAGATATTTCATTTCAGCTGCTTATACTCTACTGTATTTCCTACCATCTTAAGTCAAGGTTTCACTGCTAAAGAGGAGAGTAGAACAATAAACTGAGTTGTATACTGCCATTTTGGTTTTTGTTGACTATTCTTGTTTACCTCTATATACCTTTACTAGATGGTTATATATTGTCATTGTCTTTCGACTTCTCTCGCGGATTTCCTCTCTTATTTTCTCCTTTGAGTAATCATTACTCCTAGGTAATTGTAGCTTTAAACTTGTTCTAAATTCTCCCTGCCCAATTAAAGATTTTGTGTTTTAGCCTCCTAGTTACTAGCATTGTTTTGATTTTCCTTGCACTTACTCTCATCCCTCATTTCGTTCATTACTCATAATGTTGATATTCGACTGAAGGTCACTTTCTGATTTTCCAAACCTAACTAAATCACCAGCAAATGAAAGCATTGATACATTTACTGATTTGAATTTCCACATACACACATTCTTTTTCTTCATTTTTGAGGATACCTTTGCGACTGAATCCATAAATGTGATAAACAAAATAGGACAAAGGATGCTATCCTGTCCTACTTCTATATCTACATCAATTTTTTTCAAATACGTTTCCATCTACTCTCACTGCACATGTTGGTTTATTAAAACAACTTTCAATTGCTTTTTATTAAATTTTGCTTTAGATTGTGTTATTTTAAGGAATGCCGTAGTTCATCCCTCCTCGCCGTGTCAAATGCCTTTTCTAAGTCAATAAAAGATAGGTACAAGTCAAAGTTTCTCTTGAGAAATATTTCTATTATTTGTCTAATTGTAAATATGTGATGTTGTACACTTCTTCCTGGTCTAAATCCACTCTGATTTTCTTCAATCGGATCCTCTACTCTTTTCCTTAGTCTCATTTCTGGTATCCTGGCATACACTTTTCCTGGTATGCTTAGTAGTGATATCATTCTGTAGTTTGATCATTCCATAGTTGATCCCTTTTTATGTATTGGTACAATCGTTCCCTTTGTCTAGTCCTCTAGCAGTTGTTTTGACTTCCATGCTTGTTGACATATTGCATGTAGTAGTGTGTATGCCTCTTTCTCTTGGTTTTTAATCATTTGTGGATAAACTTGATCTGCTCCTGGGGCCTTTTCTAATTTCACTTTTCTTATAGCTGATTGGATTTCTTCCATTGAGATATTTACATCTTCAACTGTCTCATCTGGATTACTTGTTATTCTTACTAATTCATCTGTATTCCTTGTTTCATATGTGCTGCAGGGAGTATATAATTGTTAAAAATATTTTCTCAATGTTTCCACGATTTGGCTGTCTCCTTTCATAATTTCTCCTTTTGTATTCTTAATTTGTCGTATTGGGCATGTTTTCATCTTTCTCATGCTCGTCATTGCCCGTTAGAACAGCTTTTGATTTCCTTGATAGCTTTCTTGAAGTCTTTGTCCAAATTTTTTTTGTTGCTTTCCTCATTTTTTCTCTGGCGATAGTTCTTTTACTAACGTTTTTGTTTGCAAGTATTTTTCCAGGCTTCCTCCTTTTCTTTAATCTTAATCCTGAAATTCTCATTCCACTATGCTGTTCTTTTCCTTTCTCTTTTTCGTTTGTTTCCCACCACAGATCTATTCAGTACAACTGAGGAGTGTTTCCCACCACATATCTCTTCAGTACAAATGAGGAGTGTTTCCTTATACATTTGCCACTTTACTTGTATTGTGCTATCATTCAGATCCATCTACCTTTCACTGATAAATCATTTTATCCTAGATTGGTATATGTGTTTCAGTATTTATTCATTTAGTTCTTCTATTTTGACTTTAGTAGCTTTCTTCTCTTTCCTTTTTTGTTTGGTCTCTTCAGTCACTTTGACAATCACTAGGTGATGGTCACTAAATACTTCAGCTCCTCTATTTACTATTACATCCACAGTACTGTAAAAACAAGGGAGCCGTCTAACTATTATGTAGTCTATGATATGTCTTCATTTACCCTTGTATATTTGTGGATATCTTTATGAGTAAAAACAGGTGTTGGCTATTTTCATGTCATTCTTTGGGCAAAAATCTATTAGTCTACCTTCATTTGGATAAGTTGTTGTCGCTCCTTCTTTACCTATTACTCCTCCTGACGTTTCTACATTGTTGTCTACTCTAGCGTTTAAATCTCCTAAAACCATTAGTAGCTGCTTGGGTTTGAGATTCTCTGCAGCTTCGTTTGATCCATAAGCTATTAATAATTGAACCTTTTTTTTTTTTGCCATTATAACTTATAGATAAATGATCGTTCTACCGAATATATAAAGATCAGAAAATCGACATTTTGGTCCGAAACTCGCCAATTCAGCCCCCCTCCCCCACCCCCGCCTTAATACCCTTGTCGCTCGTCTTTGTATTTTTTCTAAAAGAATTGATTGCCGTCCAAATAAAGGATTCCGTGTGAAATTTCCACATTCCAGTACAGTTTTATATAGTATAAGAAACATGTTTACATCCATATATGAAACATTTCTATAAATAATTC
>JAXRKP010000766.1:152654-157654 GCA_037039925.1 Doris montereyensis | reverse complement strand
CTGAATTGCGAATTTTTTATATTTTTTTACATTTTTCACAAAACCTGTGACTGTTCACTTAATGATCATTGACATTCCTCAAATTTTTCCCTTAACGTCAAATATGAGACGTCGATAGCTCAGTAGGTAGAGCCATTGATTACCACACAGGATACCGAAGTTCAATTCGTAGATTGGGCAATCTTTTCTGGCCCTTGTGTCAACCCAGCCCGGAATGGGTAGCTAGGTCTATTCAGACTCAGTGAAAGGTAAGGCGGCGTTGAAAGCAATGGCAAACTACCACTTTATGGCGTATGCCTTGAAAAATACCTCTGATTACATTAGCTGGATATCAAAGAGAAAAACAAATACCCAACCTCACGGGCCCTCAAGAACATGTCTTGGTGAGAGTTCAGATGACGAAAGCTGGCATGGTTTGGCGAGTGTTTGTTTGTTTCTTTCTTTCTTTTGAAGTAACCCTGTCCACCATGGCGGTGATTTCAGGGTTCGTAGCTGACTAATATTACTGACGACAGTCCAGACACAACATAAAGCACTTTAAAAATCAAAAGTTTTTAGTTAATATTTGTAAATATTTTAAAAACATAATCGATGTGTTAAAAATTGATACATATTTAGTATTCTAAATCAATCGATATACTCCAATTTCTTTCAGAAACGCAAATATAGTTTCAAATTCATTATTCCGAAAGAGTTTGCAAATGCTTCCCTCGGAATAATATTTCTTTCGTATATCGATCAGATCAGAGCATTCTATTAAAATATGTTTAATAGTAAAAAGGCAATCACAGGAGTGACAGAAAGTCTGGTCATCATTGGTCAACAGGAAGCCCTGTGTGAGCCACGAATGACCGATATGTAAACCACTTAAAGTGCTCCTATCTTTTCTATTTCTTGGTGGGTGCATTAGGGTTCGCCGAAAATGGCGTCATAATATCGTGTTAATCAGAGAAGACGTAGTCTACTAGTGTTCGCCGAAGTTTGGATTAATTTACACTTATGACATCGTTTTCAACGAACACTGGATCTCCATTTAAAATCCTCCACCACAGAAAAAATCAAAGGACATCGTCCAGTACATTGTCCAAAGCAACATATAGTGAAATAATTGGCTGACCTTGAGGTGAATGGTGTGTGACTATGGTGATACTGCTCCTTCATGAGCTACAACTATACACGTCAATCCTTGTACAATGTATAACTTAAAACATGTGCCAACCTTTTCACGAATTTCATTCGTTCATCATTACCGTACCTTAAGGGTGGAAGTGGGTCCTGGAGTGAATATGTTCCCGTTTGTTCCTATCAATTTAACTTATGTATAGGTGTAATGGGCATGTTGTTTGGAGTTGAAATATGTCGTTGTTTTTTTCCTAATGCTTCCGGTTGCCATGGAAACGGCGGCCATCTTGGATTTTGCCCCCAAATTTTACCAAGTTCAATATCGATAGGCTTTTTCATTTTTCAACAAATTTCTTTCAAACTTGGCACACACCTTATTTGATACAATATCTAAATTTATCAGATTAGATTTTTGTTTCATTAGTAAGTTTTGATTTTATTAATTTTTGAAAATAGCATATGAGAACAACCAAAAATATACAAAAATATTGTACAAAAAATTCAAATTTTCCCAAACTATAATACATATAAAAAAAACATCTGATCATTTCTTTGTTTTCCCCACTCATCATCCATACCAAATTTCATGAAGATACATTGAGAAATAAAAAAGGAGATAGGAAATAATGAACAAAAAAGAACATTTTGAGAAAATCGTATTTTTCTCTTATTTTCTGTTATTTGAATACATTTTTCTCCCATAAAACTAAGACAAAAGTAGGATAATACTTTGAAAAATCATAAAACCTTGAGAGGCTCTCAACTACTTCTTATTGGCACTGTTTCAAGTGCACCAGCACCTTTTGGAATATGTTCCGTATCTTCCAGCCGATCTAAGGCAATATTCATAATAAATCCTCCAATACGTCCAATAGCCTGTATTGTGACGATCAAAATGAGTATCAACTTGCTATACTTTAGATAATATTTCTGACTTTTATCGTATAATAGCTGTTGAATGATAGGCCTGTATTGTTTCTAAAAAAATAGTATAAATTCAAATAATCGATACTGAGCTTCTTTTATGATATCATTATGACGGGAATGAATTGCTCTATCCATTAGTACGATAGACTCTACTTCTGATAACATTAGCCCCCCCCCCCCCACCCATTCCCTGTTAATCAAAGATCATACTTACTTAACTTTGAAATGCATAAGGGCCTTTTACTTATAAATATGTAAGGAATGAAAATTGACGAATAGTGAATGAATATTTACTTACTTACTTAGGCCTACTGCCCCTCCTGTAGCATAGGCCATTCACAAAGGCCCTCCATTTTCCACTATCTGGGCTATCTTTTCTAGCTCTTGCCATCTTCTTTGTGTCTGCCTCCATGTCCATTCGTCATGTGTTTGGTGGTCTGCCTCTCTTTCTTTTACCCTGCGGATTCCAGGTCAGGGCATGCCTAGTGGTGTTTTGTTTAGGCTTTCTCAGTGTGTGACTTATCCATTTCCATTTTCTCTTTTGCATGTCTTCTTCAACCAAGAGTTGGGAGCTTCTTTCCCAAATATCTTTGTTGCTGATGGTGTCAGGCCAGAATATTCGGAGGATCTTTCGTAAGCAGCTGTTAATCAATGTCTGGAGTTTCCCTATGGTGGTCTTTGTTATTCTCCAGGTCTCAGCTCCATACAAAAGGACAGATTTGATGTTAGAATTAAAGAGGTGGGCTTTGGTTTTCGTGGATATTATTCGGGACTTGCAGATATTTTTCAGTGACATAAAGGCTGCTCTTGCTTTCCCGATTTTTGTTTTCACATCCACATCTGTTCCTCCTTGCCGATCGATGACACTGCCCAGGTATGTGAAAATGTTGGTCTCTTCAAGGGGTCCGTCTAAAGTCACGTGTTCGCCATTGCCTCCATTTATTTTCAGCAATTGGATCTTTGAGTAATGTATGAGAGACCAATCTGAGCTGCATCTTTGATCCCTGCATCTGCTGTCGGGTATGGGAGAGCAGGGCGAGATCATCATGCGAAATCCAGATCATCAAGCTGGGTCTACAGAGTCCAATGAATGTCATTTTTTTTTCTTCTGATTTTTTTTCTCATCACCCAGTCGATGGCCAGTAGAAATAAGAATGGGGAGAGAAGGCATCCCTGGCGCACCCCAATTTTTACCTGGAAGCAACGGGTCACTTGTTCTCCTTAGACAATTTGGCACGTTATAGGACTCTTTATAAGTTCGCAATTTTGGTAGGAATGCCATAATGTCGTAATAGCTGCCATATGCTCTCTCTGTGTAAGCTGTCAAACGCTTTGGAAATCCACAAAGTTGATTTACAGTGGTGTGTTCCATTCCAAAGTTTGCTCGACAATGATCCGGAGGGTGGCAATCTGATCTGTGCAGAAACGATCTTTCCTAAATCCTGCTTGTTGGTTTCTGAGTCTCCCATCTACCTCATGCTTCATCCTCTCCAGTAGTATTATGTTACAGATCTTCCCTGGGACTGACAAGAGAGCAATGCCTCAGTAGTTTTCACAACTTGTTAGATCTCCTTTCTTGGGAAGCTTAATTATGTGACAATCTTTCCAGTCCTTTGGGACTTCTTCTTTATTTCATACCTTTTAAACAGCGGTAGGAGTATGTTTGCAAAGTTTTAGATGTCTGCTTTCAGAGCCTCCATATGGATTTCATGAGGGCCTGCTTCCTTGCCGTTTTTTTCATTTTCTTTATGGCGCGAATGATTTCTTCCCTATTTGATTTCTCGGAGTTTATAGACAGGTCTGTTTCTGCTGCGGCGATGCATGGTGGGACCTGTGGTGTCCTGTTGATTAAATCATCAAAATACTCCGCCCATCTGTTAAGTTTTCCTCGTTGTTTGTGATGGTCTTTCCTTGCATGTCCTTGATAGGTCGTTCAGGTTTGGAGAACTTGCCTGTCAGTTTCTTCGTGATATTGTATAGTTCTTTCATGTTTCTGCATCCTGCTGCTTCCTCTGCTTCCTCTGCCAGGTTGCCAGGTTGTCGATGAACTTTCGTTTATCGCATTTCATGCGTCGCCTTACTTCCTTGTGAACTTGCCTGGGCTGCAGCTTTTCCTGCTCTAGTTCTGATGTGATTGACTGTCTATTTCTTGAGTCTCATATTTGTATTTTCTAAGAGAGTCTGATGTCATTCAATTATTTTGCTTACTTTTTCTTGGTTCCAGCACTTCTTTACATATTTTCCTGATAGCTTCTTTTGACTTCATCCATTCAGTGTTTATGTCTATTTCCTCACGGAATGTCTTGCAAAGCTTGAAATCTGTTTTTTAAAGTCAAAGTAAATTAATCCAATGCACAATGGCCTTTTACTTACACATATTTAAGCAATAAAAATTGATGAATAGAGAATGAATAATTTACGATAATTATAAAGGTAACCAGATTTGTTATTAATTATTGTTTGTGTATATTGGGTATATTGTTTCACCGCACTATCTATTTACTAACTTTTTATCTTTATGTATATATATTTCTTCTAAAATATATACGTGAATTATTAATTTAAGTTACATTTGTTTTTTATTTAGATATATTATTTTTCTAACGGAAAATGTGATAACACAAATATAATTTCTTTTTAATGGAGTAATAAAGATAACAGAATTGAATTGAATTGAATTGAATCGAAAGTTAATCCTCAAAGATCATTTTCTTCAATAAATCTTCAAGGAGCACGTCAAGTCAAATAGCGGCTTCCCTGGAGGTGTAGAGGTACCCATCTGACACGCACCAGCTGTATAATACATTTGAGGTTTAATTCATCAACAAACTAATGCCATTTCAATTCATTATGCCCATCTCAACCATGACGACATACACATTATAACATCTAATCTGAGGCTTAGATCAATGATAACGTACCCTCAGGCACATGGTGTCAACAAACACAAC
>JAXRKP010000766.1:102654-147654 GCA_037039925.1 Doris montereyensis | reverse complement strand
GCAAACCATCTCAATTGATTTGTTTCTATCTTAGTTGTTATGCCATCTGCTTTGGTTTGATTTCTTATTGTTGTGTTTCTGATTTTGTCTCTTTTAGTTTTCCCTACTACTCTTCTTAGATATTTCATTTCGGCTGCCTGTACTCTACTCTATTCTCTACTGTCTAAGGTCCAAGTTTCGCTGCCATAGAGGATAGTAGGACAATTAACTGTATTGTATACTGCCATTTTGGTTTTTGTTAACAATTCTTGTTTACTTATAAATGCCTTTCCTAGATGGTTATATATTGCACTTGCCTTTTGGATTCTCTGGCTGATTTCTTCTCTTAGTTTTGCCTCTGAGTTAATCCCAAGTAATTGTAGCTTTGAACTTGTTCTAAATTCTCCCTGCCCAATTTAAGATTTTGTGTTTTAGCTTCCCTAGTTACTAGTATTGTTTTGGTTTTCTTTGCATTTACTCTCATTCCTCCTTTATTTAGATCATTGTTCATAAGGTTGCTATTTGACTGAATGTCACTTTCTAAACATTTTCCAAACAGAACTAAATCATTGGCAAATGAAAGCATTGATACATTTATTGGTTTGAGCTTCCACATACCTACATTCTTTTTCTTCATTTTTGAGGATGTCTTTGCGACTGAATCCATAAACGTGATAAACAAAAAAGGGCTTAAAGAACAACCCTGTCTTACTCCTATATCTACATCAAATTCTGCAGATATGTTTCCAGCTATTCTCACTGCACGTGTTGGTTTATTGTAAAAACTTTTAATGGTTTCTATTAAATTTTGCTCTACATTGTGTTCTTTTAAGCAATGCGATAGTTTGTCCCTCCTCACAGTCTCAAATGCCTTTTCTAAGTCAATAAAACACAGGTGCAAGTCAATGTTTCTCTCAAGGAATTTTTCTAGTATTTATCTTATTGTAAATATGTGATCTTCTACACTTCTTCCTGGTCTAAATCCACTCTGATACTCTTCAATCTGATCCTCTACTCTTTTCCTTAGTCTCATTTCCAGAAGTCTGGCATATACTTTTCCTGGAACATTAGGTAATGATATCCCTCTATAGTTTGAGCATTCCATAGTTGATCCTTTCTTACGTATTGGTACTACCGTTCTCTTTTTCCAGTCATGTGTCACCTGTTTGGACTTCCATGCTTGTTGGCATATTGCATGTAGTAGTTTGTCTGCCTCTCTCCCTTGGTTTTTAATCATTTGTGGATAAACTTGATCTGCTCCTGTGGCTGTTCCTAATTTCATTTTCTTATAGCTGTTTGGATTTCTTCCATTGATATATCTACATCTTCAGTTGTCTCTGGTCTCTTCTGGATTGCTTGTTACTCTTACTAATTGATCTTTACTCCTTGCTTCATACGTTCTGGAGGGATTATGTAATTGTTGAAAATGCTTTCTCCATGTTTCCATGATTTCGCTGTCTTCTTTCATTATTTCTCTTTTGGCACTCTTAATTTGTCGTATTGGGCATGCTTTGGTCTTTCTCATGTTCTTCACTGCCCACAAAACAGCTTTTGATTTCCTTGACAGCTTTCTTGAAGTCTTTGTCAAAACTCTTCCCATTGTTCCTGTTTTGCTTTCCTAACTTCCTCTTTGGCGATAGTTCTTTTATTCACGTAATCTATCCTAACCTCTGGTCTCTTCGTTTGCAAGTATTTCTTCCAGGCATCCTTCTTTTCTTTCATCTTAGTCTTGAAATTTTCATTCCACCATGCTGCTCTTTTCTTATCTCCATTAATTTGTTTCCTACCACAGTCCTCTTTAGTACAAATGAGGAGTGTTTCTTTATACATCTGCCGCTTTTCTTCTATAGTGCTATCATTCAGATCCATCTGTCTTTCACTGATAAATCTTATTATCCTAGATAGTTATACCTGTTTTATTACTGGTTTATTTAGTTCCTCTAATTGGAGTTTGGTAGCTTTCTTCTCTTTCCTTTTCTGTTTGTTTTCTTCAGTCAGTAATCTCATTTTGACAATCACTAAGTGATAATCACTAAATATTTCTGCTCCTCTGTTTACTCTTGCAACCAATGTATTGTAAAAAAAAAGGGAGCTGCTAACCATTATGTAGTCTATCATTGACTTTTCACACCTGTCTTCATTTTCTCTTGTATATTTGTGAATATCTTTATGAGGAAAAATGTGTTGGCTATTTTCATGTTATTCTTTAGGCAAACACCTATTAGTCTCTCTCCATTTGGAGAAGTTGTTATCTCTCCTTCTTACCCATTACTCCTCCTAACGTTTCTATATTGTTACCTACTCTAGCGTTTAAATCTCCTAAAAGCATTAGTTCTTGTTTGTGGTTAAGATTCTCTGCAGCTATTTGTAAATCGTTTTCGAAGATACCTTTTTTCTTCTTTCGTTGCGTCTTCGTTCGGTCCATAAGCTATTAATATTTTTTTTTGCCTTCTCGTCCGTGGGCTTATACATTTCCAACTTTCTAGTAGCTGTTCATGCCTTTTATGCACTAGGAGGCATACTCCTGCTCTAGCTCTATCTTTGACATCTACTCCTAAGAAGATTAAAATATGATTTCGTCTTACATTTTCGATTCCTTGTCCTTTTTTCTTTGTTTCTGTAATGGCCAAAACATCTATTTTGAATTTTTCCATTTCTTCAACTAATTCTAATTATTTTCCATTTATTGCCCTAACGTTCCATGTTCCAAAAATCACAGTCCGTATTCGTTTTCAAGTTCGTCTTCGAAAGATTAAGCCAGTGGTATTATAATTATATTTATTTCTCTGAATCTGTTTGTTTTTGGATAAGCAGGGGATTAGCCCACTGTACGCTAGGTAGATGGTGGGGCTGCCACCTTGAGGCCCCCTATCAGGCCTTGTAATTTTCTGTCAGGCTTCAGCCTTTGGTCAACCAAGACCGGCCTGCAAGGCAGCAGGTTGCTTTCTGCAGGGTTAACTCCCTTAGCCTTTGGTCGGCCAAGACCCACCTGCAAGGCAGGGAGACTCGTGGAGGGCGGGATCACCTACTCCCCGTACAGATGCTCTTTCAGAATCTTGTGAAACCTGTAGTGTGACGATGCCCAATTTGGCGTGGATAGTTTTGTTGTGTTGTTATTGGGTTGTTTTTTGGGACACCCGACATTATTATTATTATTCTTAATATCATTTTTTTTTATTATTATTATTATTATTATTAGTAGTATTATTATTATTATTATTATTATTATTATTATTATTATTATTGTTATTGTGATTGTTATTGTTATTGTCACTGTTATCGTTATCATTATTATTATCATTGTTATTGTTATTGTTATTGTTATTATTATCATCATTATCGTTGTTATTATTATCGTTATTATTACTTTTATTATTGTTATTGTTATTATCGTTACTATTAGTAGCAGTAGTATTAGTATTACTATTATTATTTATTTATTTTTTATTAATTATGCATAGAAATAAAAGCCGCGTTGCGATATTTGGAAGGGGAGGCAATACATGCAATTATTGAAGAAGACTACATTCACCACGGTTGATACTCTTGACTAGGCCTTTATATTATAAGAAAGAACAGCCGTATCGCTTGTCTACAGCACTATTTCGTATGACATTCATGACAACAATCTACATTATATTGATTAACATTATATTACGTAGGTACGTTACATTTAGATATATGTATGACACTGTTATATCTGAGATGTGTGTAGTTTCCAGTTTTTGTATTGAGTGTGCGTTTGATTTATGAAACCTCCTATAACCTCCCATTACCTCCCCTTCGCCAGAACCTTGGTCATTGGTTTATTTTGCCTCCTATTTCGTGACCAGCAGACATATGGCCCTGACTCCCAATTTAATACCCCCCTCCCCCCGACCCCGCCCTGCAGTTGTAGAGCACTTAGACTATACTTTTGAGAGCCAGAATAAGATTATCGGTTAATGTAACACGTATTTCCATAGAAGCGTTGCTGACCCTTTTCCCCCTATTTAATGTGGCCGTCTATTTATTATAGTTTATAGGAGGTTTAATGAATTAAGTTCACAGTAAATATAAGTAGGGAATCAAGATATAAACTAATTTACTTTGTATATTTTTATTTCAAAGCTACCTCTAAATTTTGTTAAAAAGTGCCACTATTGATACATTGCAATTGCATGACAACGAAATATTTGCAGGTAACAGAGTGTGAATATGGTCAACTTACCCCTGAACAATTCTCAAATACAAATTTCACAATTTTGAAATCGTTACTTGACCCGTTAGACCAGATGTACCCATCAAAGAGAGGATGGGCGAGTAAATAAACAAAATATATATAGTATATCAGAAGGACATGTGGGGGTGTTATAATCCAAGCTGGTTGGCTTAAAAAGACATTATATTTTTTGCTAGCAACAGTTTCATGGCAACGAAAGATGAGATAAAATTCAAACTGATTGGCTAAAAAATACATAACATTCGTCGCTAGCTACGGTTTCATGAGGAGGGCTGGCGAGGTTGGGGGGGGATGGGGGGGTCCACAGTGATGGCTCACAATGATCAAAATATAAACAATAAAAGAGGTGAGTGTAGGGGGGAGGGGAGGCAGACAGTGTAAGCGGATATACACAATCAAACGTACACTCAATACAAAAACTGGAAAGTACTCACATCTCAGATATAACAGTGTCACATATGTATGTAACATGTTGATGTTTCTCGAAACCCTGTCCACCAGACTTCATAGTGTCCTATGACATCCCATCAGTATCATTCCTATTCGTGGGTAAGTTTATGTGTTCTGCCGCAAGCGCAAAGGGTGCGAACGTTCCATGTTCCAGTGGCAATGCCCTTTGTTGGTATTTTGATGACAGCTTTCACTCCAGTAGCTGATTTATCACACCAATCCTGTTGTGATCCAATGGGACACACGGTCGTTGTTAATATTATTATAAACCGGGACTCGACCAATCCGGCGTAATCTGTCGCTCCTTCTTTTTCCTCATGTCCTTTGAGTGGACTTATGTTCACTTATGTCTCCTCCCCAATTTTGTCTGACGGCCGAAGACCACGAATTCTGATATGGATCGCCCTCAGTCTGTACACTTTAGCCGTTTGTTCCCTCTCGAGTCTCTTCCGCCTTGACCGGTGACTGCTCGTGTAGCTCATAGCACTCCATATTGCAGTGTCGTGTAAATGTAAACATCACAATCACACTCTCACTGTCACATGGTTTATCCCGTCTGCTGAAACGGTATTCCAGGATGTGGCCTTTGGAGCCGGAGACGGGTTGCTACAGCCACATCAGTTATGGCCAGATTGAACAGGTTGGTGAAGAACACCCTCAGCTTCCGATCAAAATTCAACTCTTCAGGTCACTGGTCATCTCAATCTTGTTACATGTATATGGATGTGAGTGTGAGACCTGGACATTGAAGCTGACGAGGAGACACGAATACAGGCGTGTCGATACCATGTGCCTGCGGAGGCTGCTTCACATTTCGTACAATACAGCGAGCACATAACTATGACTTATGGATGGAGCATGGGGACCGATCTCGCAGACCGTCAAGAACACCTCGTGGCAACCGTCAGACAACGTAAACGGCATGCTTTGGTCATTGTGACGACACAACACCTCTCCAAAACGATATTATAAGTATAAGGCACGGTTGAGGAGGACGCAGACGTGGAAGTGGGAGGCAACACAAAAGCTGGTCCGATAACATCAAAGAGTGGACAGAAATGAACAATTGAGGCAGCTCAGATTGGTCTCAACATACACCCAAAGAAGACCCAATTGCTGAAAATAAATGAAGGCAAAGACGAACACATGACTCTAGGCGGATCCCCCTTGAAGAGACCAACATTTTCACATAAATGGGCAGTGTTATCGATCGGCAAGGAGGAACAGATGCGGGTGTGAAAACAAGAATCTGGAAAACGATAACAGCCTACATGTCGCTAAAAAATATCTGGAAGTCCCGAATAATATCTATGAAAACCAAAATCCACCTCTTTAATTCTAACATTAAAGCTGTCCTGTTGTATGGAGCTGAGACCTGGAGAATCACAAAGACCATCACATGGAAACTCCCGACATTTATTAACAGCTGCTTACGAAAGATTCTCGAATGTTCTGACCTGACAGAATCTGCAACACAGACATTTGGGAAAGAAGCTCCCAACTCTTGGTTGAAGAAGACATGCAAAAGAGAAAATGGCATTGGATAGGTCACACACTGTGAAAGCCTAAACAAAACACCACTAGGCATGCCCTGACCTGGAATCCGCAGGGTAAAAGAAAGAAAGGCAGACCACCAAACACATGACGAATGGACATGGAGGCAAAAACAAAGAAGATTGCGTACAGCTGGCAAGTGCTAGAAAACGTAGCCCAGGACCATGGAAAATGGAGGGCACTTGTGGATGGCCTATACCCCAGAAGGGACAACAGGCCTAAATAAGTAGCAATTGATACATCGACTGCCGCAGGCAGAACCGCCTGGCAGTAATGGCAGAGGATGTCGGCTTCTTGAATGTAACCTCAGGTCGTTACCCCCCCCCTTCCCCCAGTCATGGGACTGATGTATAAGGTAGGAGGTATGTAAAATGTAATGTAAGCACCATGTAATACATAAATACCTTTAAATACCTATATACAATGACATGTACGCATACTTACAATTAAAGTATACATTAAGTATTATTCCATGTATTATCATTATCTTTATTATTATTGTTGTTTATTATTATTATTATTATTATTATTATTATTATCATCATTATTATTATTATTATTATTATTATCAATATTATTATTTTATTATTATTATTACTATTATTAGTATAATTTGTGGATTCTGCATAAGTCGATGTTCAAGGGACCTATTACAAAAGATCGACTTCTGTAACTGTAAAAACAAAAATCGACGTAAGCAATTGTTCAGTTAACTCCCCTGACAGGATTTTCAACTTAGTTATTGACGCTCAGCTTGTCTTGTACTTGTACCCATTTGCACCAGGGTCAAGTGGGAAAATACCTGATATTAACTATTAACGTTAATTGTCGATCCCGAGGAGCACACCGACGGAACTAGCTTTGCTATGATTCGAACCCGGGATCTTATGATCCCAGCCTAATCACTTGACCAATGACGCCACTCGCAGAGATAAGAGCTGCAGGAATAATACTTATACATGTATGTAGTAGTAGTAGTAGTAGTCTCCGCCAAAAATGCAGGGTCCACTAGTAACAAAAAAGGTGCAGGAGCCACAACCCATTATTTACACAGCCGTTCTTATTCGGAATTAAACTCTTTTGTTTTGTTAGTAGGTACTCCAAACCCAAATTGAATTAATCAGAAAAAGATTATCCAATGTAGATATCCTGAAAGAGTTTCTTATTCTGATTTAAATACCAAAATCAACATGATGGGTTTATTTTCAAGGAAGTTATGCCCTTTTGAATTTCGCGAAAAATGGGTCAAAATATGGTCCGGGGACTTACTACTCAAGGGGCCATTTTAGTTGTTAATTCCTGTTCGCATTTTGTTTGCTGTTCGTTAGTTTGAAGACAATGCCCTATATACTGAACCCGAGGCGTGCTAAATAGTAAGCACGCCTCGAGATCTTGTCATGATTTGTTGTTCTTCTCTCACTCAAAACTACACTAATTAGGGGTGGGATGGTGGAGACATTCAACAACTAGATCTAGGAATGCATTTCTTTTCTTTTTTTTAGTTGACGTGCTCGTCATACAGAGTACGATCTCCGTGGGTAAAAATGATACCTACTGAGTCGGGGAGGGAAAGGGTGGGTAAGGGTGACCAGAGCCGAGACAGACAAGACCAGGTGCACAATTGTCGTGTGAGTTCGCATGGTTAACGATACATAGATATACCTAGATGACACACACACACGCATACGCACACACACACACGTGCAGGGCAGATTTTGTCATTGAGACGAGGCAAGAAGAGGTTATCAAGTTTATTTTTCACAGGAATTGACTTTTTAAATGCAACAAATTGAAGACGAGCTTACATTGGTACTTACAAAAACCTGTTGCATTTTGACGAAGTCAAGCCAGCTGTTGTTGCATTTTAAGGGGTCATTAGCGTTGTAAAATTCGGTTACATGAAAAAAACGTGCGTTATGACGAATTGTGCGTTTTGGGGACGTGCAATTTGGCGGAGACTACTGTAGTAACATTTTTCTTTTTAATAATTCCGAAATGGTATCACTATCATATGTAGTAGTAGTATCAGTAGTATCACACTTCACACCACCTTCCTGTTCGAGTTTGGATAGATCTAACTTTTAACTCTTTGTCTCCTGTCCTCTGCATGTTAATGTTATGTCTCTTCATTCAATCAACTTCCATTCCACGGGTCATTTTGTAAAGCCTAAAGCAAAGTACTTTTCTTCTATCTCTTATTCTCTGTGCACTCATGACTCAGTGCGTTTCTGTAGCAAATCTGTATTGTGTACTCTATCTTAGGAAAGGTACTTCACTTTACTTTCTTCACTTGACTCAGGCATGAATGAGTACCCAGCTATAGGTAGAGAAAGATCTTGTCAATGTTTAGTATGAAAATCCTTACACTAGGCTGGTGTTTTGTATGCCTCCCCAAGGAGTTGAGGACGGAATGAAATCCATTATTTAATTCTGCTCTATTTCATAGAAAAAATGTATTCAAATTCAGCTTTTGATAAACCAATTTATTTAATTTATCAAACTAAGGCGTAATTTGAGATATAACTCTGTAAAAAAATTTTGTTTCTTTGTGATTCTTTTCATATAATTTATAATTATTTTAGAAATTTCATCTACTTCGAGGACAATAATATTTCAGTAGAAGAAATTCATCCGTAGAGGCAATGTTCTGTGAGAAAAATGTACTACATCGTATTATCTAGAGTCACCTCTTTAAATGCAAGTTCCTTTAAGGCATTCAAGGCACATAGAGCCGGAGCTAATCCTGGTTACTATAGTGTGAAAACAGGAACATAGTGACAATAATCATCTCTTGGCCAGGATGTTAGTCTGACGTAGGTTTTACTCAAAAACTAGTGCTTGTACCCATTTGCACTTAGGTAGAACGGGGAAAATACGTGTTAAGTAATAAGTGTCTTTCCCAAGGAAGGCAATGTCGGACCTGGCTTTGCTAGCATTCGAACTCGGGACCTCATGATCCCGTCCGGCGGCATAACCGCTCAGACACTTTAAATGTAAAATGTACATTATTTATACAAGTACATTGCAACAAGGTACCAAAAACAAACTACTGCCTTCACTTCACTAGGCAAATCACCTGCATTATATTAAACTACATGTGCTTGTACACACATTATAGTAAAAGTTCCTTAAAGGCCATTACAGCCCATAGAGCTTGAGCTCATCTCGGTTTCAATAGCATTAAGTGGAGCAGGTGATAATAATCACCTCCTGGCCATGACGCTAGTCTGACCCAGGTTTTTTGTTCCCAATCTAGTGCTTGTACCCATTTACACCTGGGTAGAGTGGGGGAAAAAAGTGTCCTTCACAAGGAACATGTTAGACCTAGCTTTGATAGCATTCGAACACAGGATCTCAAAACTCCTCAGTCCGGCAACCTGACCCCTTAGCCACCGACACTTGTGAGAAGATGTGCTACATCGTATTATCTAGACTCGTCTCTTTAAATGCAAAAGCTACAACAAAAACTACTGCCCTCCCTTCACTAGGCAAATCACTTGCATCATAACAAACTAATTTTACATACATAGGGAAATAAAACCTTGACACTTCGTTTCAATTAAATTTACCATATGCCGGGATCTCCGGGTGAATTGAGAGGAAACAGCAAGAGGAAAGATAGGTGAAAGAAGTGAAAACCCACCAGAAGCCCCCACCAATCACCTACACCTCGACTCTAATGACAGAAAACCATAATAAATGTGATCATTTCATGTTTGTCTAACCGGTAACAAGTTAGACAATGGACAGAATCAGGATTGGCAGAATCAGGTGTGAAGATGACGGAAGATAAACACACCACACACAACTAATATGATTACTTGCTAAATCTGCTAAGCATTTCCTAATTGCCATTCTACTTACACACATGGTTGACACAGATAAAAGAAATAGACATAAAAATCAATACAAAAATCTTTATTTAAAAATCCAAATCTTTATTGGAAAATTGACAACATAACAAATGATCTTATGGCAGATTCTGCCAGTACGTGGGGAGGATGAGAATTGAGCTAAATTTATATTTATATTTACATGTAAAATGATTCATCAACAGATGGCTTCATATCGAAATGATGTATATCCATAAAGTGGCGGAATGCAAAATCGTCACTCACGTTGCATCACACAATTATTTCACAAAAGTGTGTTAGTTTTTCATTTCATTTCAGGTACGAATGGTTATAATCATGATATAAAAGGGGCCCATCTATAAAGGAGCAGCAATGGACCCATGAACAATATGATGAGGCCTATTCATTAATGATGAAATAACTCTTAAATAAAAACACAAATCAAATATATATTATATATTCCCCTTTAGGTTGAAGAACATGGAATATCATATACTCAATAAGTACAAATTCTAAAGTAAGTTGATGATGACGCCTATAAGAGAATTACTCAGTTTTGCTCACATGTATATATTTCAAGTAAAATAACAGACAGCAAAGAGAATATAGTTCTTGAAACTTGACTCAGGGAATTCCCATTGATAACTGTGTACCAGTTTTAGTGGAATTTTGCTGAATTCTTTACTTCCTTTGATTTTCATTTGGAAACCATACCTTTGTCTTCAAATCCGTCAATGTAAGCAACAGCACTGCCGACTCAAAGACATGATTCGTTCTGATTAAGTCAGAGGGAAGGGAACACAAATGATCGGTCGTCATCATTAAGAGTAAATTCAGAACATATCGTGGGTGAGTTTAAGTTTAATGTCAAACAAAGGCAAACTACAATTCATTCACTTCAATCTTTGTATTTGTTATGATGTTTGGTAAATCCAGATTCATATACACCTAGGTACATCAACCAAGCAACACAAGTCATTTCATTATATCAGTGAATGTGAGCAGAATGAATTTGAAGATAAGACTATATTTTAATAACAAATTTAATGAGACGTGGGATGATCACCCTGATAGGTCATCTGCATCATACATATCCTGATCGTATCTCTCAGCAGTCACAACTCGGCCTCCAAAAAATCTAGCATTCAATGATGAGCAGGCCCGTTCTACCTCTGAGGAAAGAAAAATGGAGAAACTTAGTGAGGATGAATGAAGAATATGTGGCAATGAAGTCATAACACTACATGTTTCTATCACTTTGAATTGAAGAGATAAGTAAAAACAAATTTTAAAAAAAAAAAAAATTGGCGATAGAAACCTAGTAAAACACAAACCATATTACAGCTCATATAAAAAATATCTATATTTATACACACATTAATTCACTCAATGCCGGGTGCAACTTGGGTTCAGAGGATTGAGAAAAGCAGGTCATTTTGGTACATAATTCAAACATCCATTTCAAAAGCATTTTCTTCAGAAAAAAGATATTCACGTAATTTTTGCAAGTAACTTTTCGTTTATTCCAAAAGAAAATACAGGAGAAATATTAGAAAAATCAAAAACTTGTTTTCAAGGGAAAGACATCTATCATAAATTATTTCGGTTGCAGATTTAGATTTAGGATTATGTATCTAGTCTTTGGCTTCTTTTTGGATGATTCAGCAACATAAAGATTACTATCTCATCATCTACAATCAAATTATATTTAATTCTTGGGCTGACAGGAATTTTTAGTTTTAAAAGAGAAATAATTGATTAATAGAGCTGTGTCCATCTACTTATTCCGGCAAGGACTTACTAAATAATAATTATTTTATGTTGCATTTCCATAAAATGATTTGACAGCGTGTGAAAATGTAGAAAGAAAATAGGAATGCAAATAACGATGGGTATTGGGTTTGGTACTAAATGGCCACATACCGATGTGTCAGTATGAGTAATGGCAATGAGTGAATTTTTCTCCTATTCAAAAGGCATGTAAATCAGAATTCTGTGAACAGCTTTATATGGAATGCAGCCTTATCTCCCACTTTATAACTCAGCAAAGAAATAAAATTGTTATCCCCAAAATTGTTTTTCCTTCTTTTAACAGATAAATTTGCAAAAAGAGAGGCAATGACAGCATTATTATTTTAATCAACAAAGTAAATGGAGACACCAATGATGAATTTCTGAGTTTACATGTGAGACTAGAAATATAACAAAAATGAGATAATATTAGCAGTGAAGCCTGATAGATTTGTTACAAAAAAAAACAACAGCAATTTGTCAAAGTTGTAAAAGTACTCTTACACCTAGATGTATTTCCATACTATTACCAAAAGAAAATAAACAGGAAAAATCATGATCTTTTCCATTACCTTACAAGAAAGAAGAAAATTTATAGATCACTACTCACCTTCTTGAGTTACAAATTCAACAAATATTTTCACAATGACCTCGGCATCGTCATCTTCACTCTGGCGTTCTTGGTAAATGATGACACGATTAACTGTCCCAAACTTTCCACACTCATCTGTAACTTCACTCTCTAAATCATCATCTAGATCTTCAGGACCAACCATATTTAGCAACACCATAACTCGACACTGAAAACAAAGAAAAATACAAAATTTAACATCGGGATCATTTTGCCACAACAACTGTCATTGAACAGACAATAAAATATTAATTTTATAAATTCTAAATAAAAGAAATTAGAAAATATGACTCATTCCTGCATCCTTTTACACAAATTTCATTCAGAATAGGAATCGTAGCTCTCAAAAAAACTAAAATTAAGGAATTATGGGTTTTAAAAATTTCTATGAAGATAAATATTATTTTTCTTTCCATTTCATAAATTGTTTTCATGTTCGAACATATCATTACTAAAGCAAGGCTTATCGGGATGCACCACCCTATAATACATGTAGCTAGTTTTATGGAATTGCACCTATAGAATTATACCTGTTGATAATACTAGTATAATGATCCCCAGTATAGACTTCCATCTCGATATATTTTATCTATCCATCTGTCTAAATAGATTTAGATCTGAAATTCACCTAAAATTCTAGGTCTAGATCTAGCAACACCAGATCCAGATTTGGATCTAGATCTGTCAAGCTCTAGAAGTCGATGTAGGCCTAGATTTTAGACAGTATTTTAGATTCGATCTTAGTAATATCAAGATATATTCTAAGTCTATAGGTCTGCTCATGAATAGGCCCTGATATTGATGTCCATTTCTTTGATGATTGTTAAGCCAGGAAAGCCAATGACAAAAAAATCTTGGTTAAATCAAGAAAAGAAGTCAGTCATCATACCTCCCCTACGAATAAAACATACCTTAAACACCCTCATGAGATTATGCATTAAAATATGTCTAACACAATGGACAATAAATTGTTAAAATAAAACGCCATTTACTCCAAACTAAGAATTGATACATATTTTCAATGGCAATACAACATACCTCTGATTTCCTCATGAGTTTCTGCATGACCATGTGTCTGGCATTGCTGCCACTGATTTCCATACTCTCTTGTTGTTCTAATGTTTGAGGAAGTTCATCCTGGATTGACTTTTCTTCTTCGCCAATGGATGCTGTAGTCGACATGGCAACTGCGGCAGCAGCAACAGCGGCAGCAGTGGTTGTTGGAAGCACCGGTATCTGGGTAGCCACTGGTTCTTTCTTCAATGCCATGGCAGAAACCATAGCTGCAGCCAGAGCTGGGTTGTTTGACGCCTGACCAAGGCCAAGGGCTGGCGGTAATGAGGTTAGGCCAATGGCTGGTGGGTTGGCAGCAGGAAGGACCGGTAATACAGGAGATGTCTGTAATGACATCAGGGGCACCGGGGGAGCTGTAGGTGGTTTGGGCATTGATGGATGGGCTGGCACTGTGGTTGGGATGGCAATGGTTGGGGTCATGATGCCTGGGGTTGATTTCACTACTGTACTAGCTCCACCAAGGGTGGGAAGGGCAAGACCTGGAGGTGCCTGAAGAGTGCAGAAATGAGAAATGATTAAATGTGTATGTTATCATAGTTTTCATCGATGATTTGTAGACACTGCTGTCAAGCTCACAACAAAAATACTATATAAACTGACTTGATAAACCCTTATTTCAATTTGAACCCTATTTGAAAAAAATGACAAAAAATATAACATTCCACAGAAGTTACTTCTTTTAAGAGTATCTCTCTTAAATAAAGATATATGTGGTCACTCACCAAAACTTGTTGTTGAGCATCCAATGCTGTGAGCTTGGCAGTAATAGCAGCTGCGGCAACTGCTGAAGCAGTTGGCATAGCCGTTGGTGGAATAGAGGGTGCAACTCCAACATCTGGAGGGGTTATCGCCTGTGAGAATAATTAAAGCCAAGATTATTAATCGTGACACTGTAAAAAAAAGGCCTTAAAATATAGCTGCTGCAATGTGTATAATGTAATTGCCAAAATAATTAAATTCTCCAAATGCTGACACGCAGGTCTTGAATCTGATGACTCTTATCTACACCAGTCAAATAAGCTCAACCTGAAGACTTTTATTTAACAAATAATTTTGCATAGCAAATCTTATCATGTACAGAGCTACAATTTGCCATCTATTGCCCACCAGCTGGCATACATTGATATTTTTATTTAGTTGTTCAAGTTCTTGTTTTGCATACTCAGGACATGTTTTCTTCATGCAGAGTGTTTGCTATTTTGAAAGTTTTACGCAAAGATAATTAATTTTTTGAAAACACAATTTGATATTCACCTTAACAATTGTCGCCCCACCATAAAGATTGATTATAAAATGCTATTCTGATGATGAATTCAAGTACTATAATGGATAATATGTGAGGAGAAGTGAATATTTTAATAGTTTATCTTTCCATACCTTCCAAAATTGATATTACCAAAAGAATGGTAAAGGTAAGAAAACTAGAGAGAAATTATAAAATGACAAGTTAGAGTTTATACGTTTTGTATACTTACTCTTCCAACTCTGAGATATTGGCCTCCCAAATCAAATAAGTTCATGGATGTCACAGCATCTGCTGCTGCTTGACCTGTTTCATACTCAATGAAGCCATACCCTCTGAAATTAAACACAATTTCTCATTGGACCAAAAATAGACAAACTGTTTCAAAGTAAACAACCAGTGTTCAGTTCTCTTAACGATCACTTTAGTAAAAAGAAACAATCTTCGTCCGAAAACTTTATTTTAGTACTACTTATAGGTACATACAGAAATTAACATAGCTGCCAACTTTTCAACGGATTCTGGCCGCGTGAGCTAAATCTGTTTTGCACAACAGCCCATAATATGTCACAAAACATTGATAATTTCACTAAAATGAACTCCCTTTAAGGTATATAATTAAAAGCCTAGCCTTTCTGGTGACGTGCAACAGTAGTTTTGCAAACTCGGAATGGTGTTTCAGGAGTTTCACCCAAATCTACCCGAGTCTGATGTAAACGTGAGTTTCTTAAACAAAAATGCAGTTAGCCCTCGTATACATACTTCTGAAGGTAAATACAGACGTAGACTCAAATCAGAGAAAAGGTACCAAATACATTTTTTGACCTCCCGGTTGGCAGCTATGAATGAACTCTTTGAGTGCCAATCTATGGGTGCTTCCACTAAGTTGTTCTATGCCAGGCGCCTATGTATCGGTTGTGGACGTTTCCTCACGTAGACTAATACTGCTAAACTTGTGAGGAAAGGCCCACAACCAGTACATCAGAGTCTGGCATCGAACAATCAAGTGGAAGCACACATAGATCGACAATTGGTACTCAATGCTCAGGAAAGTTATATGATTTTTTAAATATATCACTCTTGCAGGGGATAAAAATTAATCTGAGCAATAACTTTTTTGGCATTCAAAAGTTAAATGTAAACCAGTTTTTTATAATTTAAAGTGGAAAATTGCAATGTTAACAACTATACCCCAAAACACATGTAAGAAACTTAAAAGCCAAAAAAAACCATACATTTCTATCATCATTATCACTCACAATATCATCGTTTACCAGTTATCATGTACAAAATCAAAACGATACAATGACTTATAGCAAAAGTGACATTTTGGATCATACAGAGCCAGACCCATACAAGTCGATTTCCTATAGCTTAGTTACAACAGACCCTTCTTTCCTTTTTGATCATGTCTATTTTTCATGCTCTTCTTATATCCAATCATATATTAAAGGTAACATATACGCTGCAACTAGATAGAATGTATTTCTATTGTTATTTTGAATGATTCTTTTAAGTTAGTAGCTCTTCTTTCTTGTGGATTCATGCCCCTTTTCTTGGACAGGGAGAAACTTTGAATGGACTTCTCTGAGTATGTGCGAAAGGATTAACAAATAGATGTTTTCAATTCATGGCAAGTGTTGTGGATTTTGCCAAAAATTATTTGTGAGGAAAGGCTCCCTGAAATTAACCCTTGTAAGGCTGACCTGACGGTATCCACTCAATATCGATTAATGACCTAGTTCCATTGTGTCGCGAGGCTGCCGCACATGATACAGAAAGCTTTCTCGAGGCTGCAGCACTTGACCTCAGCATTGTTTTTGATCTTCATTCAGTTAGGTGACATAGTGGGCAATTCCTTTAGAAAAATAATTTCTCTGTTTGGGCGTAGCGTGGGGGTTGATCTGCCGATTCAACATAATTGGTCAAAATAGAGGCATTCCCAAAACCCCTCCTTGGATACAGGACCCGCCGCTTCGCTCTCTCGCTGGAAGGGCGAGAGGAAGCAAATATACGGGACCCGTTGTTTGCATAGGTGTGCTAAGAGTGTTCAACAGGAGGCAAATTACGTGAACAGCCAGTGAAGGGTTAATACAATCAATGAAAAGGTTTAAAACTTAAGAGACAACCAGGTATAAACATAAAAACAAACACAATTAATAAGGCTTTACTGACCGATGTTTTTCTTGCTTTGAGGGGTCTTTCGCCAGTTCACAGGTCAAGATTTTCCAAAAGCTTCAAATACACTGAAGATAGATCAGACAAGCATTATTTAACTAAGAAAATCAGTAACAACAAGTTTCACAATTATGTCTGGCAGTTTTAAAAAATGTCAACGCTATTTTATATCTTTTCATTCGGGATTGACCATGTCCGTGATAGATGATGATTTTATAGTAAATAAGGAAATTATCGTAAAATGAGAAACATGCAAAAGACAGGAAGGAATCAATTAGAACTCATCCTGAAGCAAATAAGAAAAATTAATCCTGTAGCATTAAAATCCCAATGAAGAGAGCTTGCAAGCAAACAAAGGAGATTAAAGGAAAGTAAGTAAACTTACAATACACATTAACTTCCACTTACAATCACATAGCTAACAACCTTTTCAAATAAAAAAAACAGACTCTGATTGTGTGAACTAATTGATTTTTATCTTGCATAACAACCAGTAAAATATTGATAATTTCACTAAATCTAAGCCCATTTAAATATCAAAAAGGTCTGCCGATCGCTGGACTTTCTGATGAAGTGCAACAGTAGTTGTGAGACCCCAAGCTGTCTGAGTCTTTGCTGTTAATGTAGGGTTTCTTTAACAAAAACAGTTAGCCCTCATGTACATATTTTTCTAGGTAAATAGACTTACAGGACTCAGGGCAGAGAAAATGTACTAAATACATTTTTATAGCAGCTATGTAATCAAAATTTGTATTGTCAGTTAACCTTCCATTGATAAAAGATACTATGTGATGTCCTTCCTTACATTAATAAAAAAATACCTTTTAATGTCATTTTCTGTCAGATCTTGATGAATTGAAGTAATGAATATCCGGTTGTGATTTAAAGCCTCAGTTCCAAGCTGTTCAATAATGGGCTGTGCTTGTGGCATATTACTTGGACGTCCAACCTAAAAGGAAAGTATTGCATGGACAGCAAACATTAATTACTTTTTCAACATTCTAAGAAAGATAAGAGATAACACAAAAACAAACAAATGTATTCTATAGGGTTAAAGAAAGTAAAGACAACAGTTCGGAGACACAGGATGCAAACATACATTTAAATCTAGGTTTTCAGCCGTTATAACCTACTCCGTTACTGAGGATTACATGAAACACTAATGACGAAGAGGACCCTTTAGCATTTCAAAAACCCCAGCTGAAACTGGTTCATTAAAAATCATTAACTTACCTTAATGTTTCTGCCACCAATCATTACGCCATTCATTTGCTCCAAAGCCAACTGAGCGGATTCTGGAACCTCATATTCAATGAAGGCGAAACCTTTGTGTTTGTTTGTGACAGGATCCCAAGAGAGATTAACAGACTTGATCGGTCCAAAGGGAAGAAATGCCTGTTTGATGGTATCCTCCTTTATTTCAAAGTTGATGCTTCCCACATAGATCCTAAACAAGGGAGGAAAAATAATGCCAATCAAACAAAAGAAAATTAAAAGTACTAAAAATGAGGCTAAAGAAATGCTGCAGATGGGGCAGAAAACAGAAAAACACAGGGAGAGAAAGAAGGACAGTTGGATAACAGAAAAAACAGACCAAGAGAAAATGCTTGCTATGAAATGCTTTTCCTCAGGGGGAAAAGCCAAGTTTTGTGAACACAAGAAAATGTACTTGATAATTTATAAGTAAATGCCTGCTACCTTCAAGAGAGACTGTAAAGATTAACTTGCCATGAGGTTGCTGACTAGATACTAGCCAGTGTACTTCTTTGATCAGAATAGAAAAGAATTAACTTAAATTTTTCTACACTGCATGACTCAAATCACTTGATGAACCAAGTGAAATGAATTGTCACATTATATATCCACATAGGTTGAACACTGCCACCATACACAGTTCATCTCTTGAACATTTGTGTATTTAGTCGGTGACTACTTTCCAAAAGCTCATCTACTTTCTTCTTGTATTTTCATAAACAATGTAGTACATTTATCACCACAAGACCTGAAATGTTGTGTTCAACACTTTGGCCCGGTATATTGTAGCATTAGTTTCCTAAGACTTTAATTTAAATCCTGTTCAAGCATCTTTTGGGATACGTATCTCTTTTCATAACCAATATATCAAACTTCTGATTTTGTGAATCTGCTTCCAACCGCCATGCACAGAAAAAGTGTCTGGATGGCGGTTTCTTTCCTTTTGTTTTTACCAGAAATAACCAATCAGCGAAACTAAATTAGTCTGTTTGACCCAAAACACTAAGACTGGGATTTTGTTTACTTCAAGATATCATGAAAAAGGAATTCCAGCATAAACCAAAAAACTAGCATCCATAAGGTATCTAAAAAAAATTATGTAAATAAAGAATTCACACTACATACCTGCACATCAATGCCATGGCTTGCTGTCTTTGCACTGTATTTTGAAACTGTTGCATTTGCTGAAATACAAAATAAACCATGTGAAAAATTTATATTGTTAATTAACATTAACAGAATATGCCTAAGTAATAATGTGTCCTATACATGTAGTTCCAGAAATATCATTCTAGAATCTAGATCCACATTAAATACATTTTATATCATTACAATACAAATAATAAAAATAATGCATGATTTATATGCGCCTGTGTCCATAACAATATGCTCAAAGGTGCTTTACAATGACAGTGTGATATGGAACATTATGATACAAGCAGGATGACAATGATAATATATCTAGATAATTAATAATACATCGAAAACACAAACACATGCTTAAGCTATAATAATCACATATTCAATTTATTGTATCGAATGCAGAGAGAAAAAATTTTGTTTTCAACAATCTTAAAATCAAACAGAGAATTTTAAAAACAGAATAAAATGCTTTAGTCATCTTTCCCTCCAGTCAAATTTTAATATTTTACAGAACGTTTTTGAGTGATAGAAGTATTATATGATAGAGATAGATGTTGTTAAATGTAGAGTCGAAAATCTGAGAATCAATATTTTTCCAAAATTCATTGAAAGGTCTGTTCTGGGAATGCCATTTTTGCCGAAAATGGGACAAATCTAGTCTATCATACTAGCAGATAGAGCAATTCATTCCCGTCATAATGATATCATAAAGAAGCTCAGTATCGATTCTTTGAATTTATACAATTGTTTTAGAGACAATACAGGCCTTTCTTTCAACACAGCTACTATACAATAGAACTCAGAAATATTATCTAAAGTATGGCAAGTTAGTACTCATTTTGATCATAATAATTAAATACACGCTATCCAAAACAGACTTATTTGAGGATCTATTATGAATATTGCCTTAAATCGGCCGGAAGATACGGAACATATTCCGCGCACCTATTATCAAAGGCACCATCTCAAAATGAGTAAAAAGGTGCTGGTGCACTTGAAACAGTGTAATAAGAAGAAGTTGAGAGCCTCTCAAAGGTTTTATGATGTTTCAAAGTATTATCCTACTCTTTTCTTGAAATGTATTCAAATACCAGAAAATAAAGAAAAATACGATTTTCTCAAAATGTCCTTTTTGTTCATTATTTCCTATCTACTTTTTTATTTCTCAACGTATATTCATGAAATTTGGTATGGATGATGAGTGGGGGAAAACAAAGAAATGATAAGATGCTTTTTTTATATGAATTATAGTTTTGGAAAAATTGAATTTTTTGTACAATATTTTTGGTTCTCATATGCTTTTTTCAAAAATTCATAAAATCAAAACTTTAATGCAACAAAAATCTGATCTGATCAAACTTAGATATTGTATCAAATAAGGTGTGTGCCAAGTTTGAAAGAAATTTGTTGAAAAATGAAAATCTATCGATATTGAACGTGGTGAAATTTGGGTGCACAATCCATGGCAACCGGAAGCGGCAGGAAAAAAACGACATATTTCAAATCAGAACACCATGCCCATTACACCTATACATACGTTAAATTAGTAGGAACAAACGGGAAATGTTCACTCTAGAACCCCCTCCCCCCCAACCCAGACAGAAAATCAAAACCAAGGCCAGGTAGAGGGCCTCAATGTGGCAACCCCACCACCTACCTGGTACAGTAGGCTAATCACCTGCTCACCCAAAATTAGAACAATAAAGATGAAACACCCCAACTAAACTTCAGAAAACGACTCTGGAAATGAACACAGACTTTGATTTTGGAACATGAAATGTTAGAGCAATAAATACAGATATTTTGGCTATCACAAAAACAAAGAAAACAAGGGCAAGGAATAGAAAATGCAATACTTAAACATACTTTAATCTTTTCAGGAGTAGATGTAAAGGATAGAGATAGAGCAGGAGTAGGTCTCCTAATGCATAAAAAAACACGAAATGCCATATTTACAAATAGCTGCAGAGAATCTCAAACCCATTCAGGAACTCATGATTTTAGGAGATTTAAATGACAAAGCAGGCAACAACGCAGAAACATCAGGTGGAGTCATAGGTAAAGAAGGAGAGACAACAACTTCTCCAAAGGGAGAGAGACTAATAGACTTTGTCTAAAGAACAACATAAATATAGTCAACACCTTTTTTCCACATAAAGATATTCACAAATATACAAGAGTAAATAAAGACAAATGAAAAGTCAACCATAAACTACATAATAGTTAACCGTTCCCTTTTTCACAGTACAATGGATGCTAGAGTTAATAGAGAAGCTGAAATATTCAGTGAGCATCCCCTGTCGATTGCAAAAATTAGATTACTGAGGAAAACTCAAAAATAGAAGAACTAAATAACCCAATGGTAAAACAGATATACCAATCTAGAATAAAAAGATTTATCCCAGTTGTACTGAAGAGGTCTGTAGTTGGAAACAAATTAAAGGAGACAGGAAAAGAACAGCATGGTGGAATGAGAATGTCAAAACCAAAATCAAAGAAATGAAGGAAGCCTGGAAGAAAAATACTTAACTAAAGGCAAGAAGATAACATAGATTATGTGAGTAAAAGAACTATCGCCAAAAAGGAACAGAGAAAGGCAAAACAGGAACAAAGGAAAGCAAAACAGGAACAGTGGGAAGAGTTTGGACAAAGACTTCAAGAAAGCTGTCAAGGAAATCAAAAGCTGTTCTGGGGAGCAATGAAAAGCATGAGAAAGATCAATCATACCCAATCAGACAAATTAAGAACGCCAAAGGAGAAATAATGAAGGAAGACAACAAAATCATCGAAACATGGAGAAGGTACTTACAGCAATTGCATAATCCCTACAGAACATATATGAAGCAAGGAGTACAGATCAACCAGTCAGAATAACAAATAACCCAGATGAGATGTAGCTATCTCAATGATCTAAACAGCTATTCGAAAAATCAAATTAGGAAGGCCCCAAGAACAGATCAAATTTATCCAGAAATGATTAAATACAAAGGGAGAGAGGCAGACAAACGACTGCATGAAATATGTCAACAAGCATGGAAGTCAAAACAGGTATCAGATGACCGAAAAAAAAGGAACGATTGTACCAATACACAAGAAAGGATCAACTATGGAATGCTCAAACTATAGAGAGATATCCCTGCTGAGAATACCAGGAAAAGAGTATGCCAGGATACTAGAAATGAGACTGAGGAAAAAGATCAGATTGAAGAACATCAGAGCTGATTCAGACCAGGGAGAAGCATACAATTAGACAAACAATAGAAAAATTCCTTGAAAAAAATATTGACTTACACCTCAATTTATTGACTTAGAAAAGGCATTTGACATATTGAGCAAAGATGAACTATGGCACTTTTTAAAAGAACACACTGCAGAACAAAATTTGATAGAAGCTAAGTTTTTACAATAAACCAACGTGCAGTGAGAGTAGCTGGAAACTTAATCTGAAGAAATTTAAGAAGATATTGGAGTTAGACAGGATTGTCTTCTGAGCCCTCTTGTTTATCACATTTATGGATTCAGTTGTAATGATATGATCTAAAGTGATTAAATTGAATGTAAGTATGTGGAAAATTAAATCAGTAAATCTATCAATGCTTTCATTTGCTGATGATTTAGCTCTATTTGGAAAATTAGAAAGTTTTATTTGGAAAATCAGAAATTGACCGTCAATGTGATATCAACATGCTGACTAACTAAATAAAAGAAGAATTAAAGAAAACGCAAAGAAAACAACAGCAATGCTAGTAACTAGGAAGCTATAACACAAAACCGTGACCCTTTTCTGCCTACTGCGACACCAGCCTGAATGCCTACTGCGACCGAATGCAACATCAGCCTCAATGCCTAAAGTGCCCTAATGCGTACCTCGCTTACTCTTCTTTGACTCGCATTAAAACAAGATCTTGCAGTGTGCAAGACTTGAATCGACAATCTTGTGATGTGCGAGATTTCCAGCTCTTTGGTGGGAAAAACCCACATATTTTTTATCTGGTTTCGTTTTTGATTTATTGCGATTGTAAACAAACGGCAGCTATTACTTTGATGAATTTCCCAACCTACTCACGAAGTTACTGACAATTAAAAGTTCATAATAGTTATACAAAAGTATATATTTTCTGAAAACTTATTTTCTTCTCTAGTTTATAATAATTTTTTCATTATAATTGAAAGATGTTTAAGTCTAAAATTAATTTTAACTGAGAGGTTTACTTTTCATCAAAGTTGCATCCCTTTGCTTCGGCACACAGACTAGAATTGTGAAGGGCCCTTAACGCTTTGTCTCCGAAACAACGCTCAGAGCGTTGTTTGGGAACGTGCGTTTTTTTTCGAAACAACGCTCCCAGCGTTCGACCGATAGCCCTATGTTTTGTTTCGTTCCAAAGTCCAGTGAAACATGTTAACTATTTCCCCACGCTAATATCGAAACTAGAATATCTGAACTTGTTGATTTACACCAGCTGATTGTTGTTTTGTCAAAAAAACGTCAATTTTTATCGGATCTTCTGCAAATTTTTGTGTTTACATTGGATTCTGTGATTTTGTAATGGCGTCGTCGTCGTCTTGGTCACGATCCCTCCCTAAAGACTAACAGCGCTTCAGGCAGCTCATTTATTTGAAACATTGAATGAAGAAAGCGAAAGTAGTAGTTCTGGTGAGGAAGAGGAAGAAATGAGTGGAGCTAGGGACCTCGATTTAGAGTTTACTGGGCCATTATCTAGATCTAGATCTAGTTCCAGTGACGAGGAAAGTGAAAGGGGGCGTCACCCCAACTAGATCCTAGTCAAAGTAAGAGGCCTAGAGTGCAAGCTAGCTCTGGATCTGCTAGATCTAGATCTACCCCATCAGTATCAGAATGGACAGGAAGAAGTAGATCAGATTTACTGAATAATGCGACTTCCAGCACTCTCAGATTTCTGCCAAAAGATGGGCAGCAGCCAAGGGTCAATGCTGTCATAAATTAAACCTCAACAGTGTTGGACTGCTACCGGGTCCTTATGACGGACGATGTGTGATTCTCTGATCACCTCCATAAATAGGTATGCTGAGGAACAGACGATGAGGAACACACCAGCAAGAAGGAGATCATGCTATGGATCTTGGACACCAATAACAAAGCATGAACTTTTCAAATTTTTGCCGTTTCAAACTCGATGGGCTTGGATCCACGTCCATACATGCGAGACTATCACTCTATGGAAAAATCTATGTACACGCCGTTTTATCATGAAATGTTTGACAGAGAACGACTTGAAATAATTTACCACACAATGCTTCATGTTAGAGAGCCTGATGCAGTAGGAAAGAATAAAATAGAACCATTTGTAAATCTTCTGATAGACAAATTCAACGAGGCTTTTACTTCATATCCAAATGTAAGCATTGATGAAATGATAATAGGTTGGAAAGGGAGATGGAAATATAAACAGTTTAATGCTTCAATACCACAAAATACCATATAAAGAGTTTCGGTTTAGTGGACAGTAGCACTGGGTATTCATCTCCTCACATACTATGGTGCTGACACATCTTACGATCCTGATACAGACGATGGACATGGTAGAAATGCAGTGAGAGTTTTTGAGACCCTATTGAAGCCTATTGAGTTGGATATTATATCTTCGCAAACAGATATTACACAACTAGAGTCTTGGTGGATGAGATGCTGAGAATGAAGCATTACTTCACGGGCACGCTCCAAACCAATCGAATTGGTTTTCCTGCCAAACTGAAAGTAAGAGGGACAACACTTGAGCATCTTCAATCCAAATACTGGATGTCTCTTGAAAACAAAATACTCTGTCTAGCCTACAGAGATAAAAAGGCAAAAAAACAAGCCGTGCTCGTCTCTACCAATGGAAAAGTTGATGAGCCGATAGACAACGGAGGTGCGGTGAAGCCATAGGTAGTGATGGACTACAACTTCAGCATGAACAGATGCGACAAGGCCGATCAAATGCTTGGCTACTACGGCCTACAAAATAGGAAATCAAAAAAATGGTGGAAAAAAATTTTCCATTGGATCTGTGAGATAGCATGCGTAAATTCGTACATCCTGTACTATCTCTCACGACATGACCATAGCAAAAAAATAAGATTGAAGAAATTCAAACAAATGCTGATCAACCAACTGTGCGAGGCTGCCTCAGCCATCACGGCTGACAATCCTGAAATTCAGCAGCCTTCTAAGAAGAGGGGTCGGCCAAGATCTAACCCTATTCAGAGCCTTGAAGGAGCCACTCACCTGGTTTCATACATTCCTAACGACAGACGTTGTCGTGTATGCAGCACACCCGCAAACGTCAAACGCACCAATTTTATATGCAAGGGATGCCCTCATAAGCCACACCTACATCCAAAACATTGTTTTGAGAGATGGCATACTGATCCTCACTTGTAAGATTGTCTTACCCTTGCTTTGTACATAGATATAATATATATATTATATATACATATATATTTTACTGTCTGATAGCTTATTTTCCTTGTTTTCCCGACTTCACCATTTTTTGGAGTGTTTTTTATGGATTGATTGGCTCGACAAAAACAAATCATAACTTTCTTAGTTTTCAAGATATTTCACTTATGTAACTTTCTCCTGATTTGGATTTACTTCACCTTTGATGATATAGACCCCATGAACTCACTTTTTATTTTCGCTACTTCTCTTCTAACCCTCCAACTTCTTTTGCATGTTACATGCAGACCTGCCAACCAGAGAAACCCCAAAAGTGGAATCAGTAACTCAAAAATAGGAATCTGTGACAGAAAATAGGAATTTCTGTTTATAACATGCACTTTTGGCATGAGATAATTGTTCAGAAGAAAACTGAAACTGGTGAAACACTTTGTTCTTTGAATGCATGTTCCCTTTCTAAATAATAAGATTTGACAGGACTGCCGTTGACATTGAAGCCCTAAATTCGGTTTTGCACTTCTTCACCATGCTGAAGATTCTCTCACAGCCTGGCCGTCGACATTTGTTAACTTCTGATGCTTGCCCAAGCCTCATCCACCCGCTGACTCTCTAATACTTCTGGGCTGAGTCTGTCATCGACAGGAAAGAAATTCTTCCTCCAGCTTGTCCAGAGTGACTGACACGGGTTTGACGATGGGAATTGCATCCACAAATTTCTTGATGGACACAAAAGAGAAAGCAAGACGATTGGCAGGTGCTAACACTCCAGCATGGGCCAGCAGTTCTGAATTGACTGCCAGTTTGTTGACAATGTACTTGGCAGCCTCTGCGTAAAAATTTCTTATGTCATTAAAAAAAGTTTCCTTGCTGGTGTTTGTCTTGTTTGATTTGTGGTGCTGCAAATAATCCTTTGTCTCCTGACCAATCACCACATCTTCTCTGTGCTTATGCAGGTCATTACAAAAGTCAAGACCAAGCAGATTTGTGGCCTCTGTTATTTTTTTTGGTTTGATAAACCTAACAGCTATGATAGTAATAATGTCCAGAATCTTACTCTGCATGCAGTGCAAGAGTGGTTCTTCCCTTTGGAGGAAAGTATTTGACTCAACAAAAGAGGCAGTCTTCTTCAGAAAGAGACAGTAAGCTTTACTGAGCGGATTGAAAAAATGACTTGATCCGCTGTGACCTGGCCGTACTTTCCTCGCAAGAAGCAAAGTACACATCAAGAGCTTCCCAGTCCTCGAGCAATCTTATAACACATCTCTCCAATGATAGCCAGCGAGTAGGTCCATGTTTTAAAATTTTGCTCATGGTGGTGCCAGTTTCAGTCAAGAGGTGTATGAACTGCTGCTGTCTCTTTGTACTTTTATCAAAGTAATGATAGATGTCTATCAAGGTAAGTTCAACATCAACAGAAAGTTGTCTGGAGGCGTTTTAGCAGCGATGTGCAGAAGGTGGCAGGAACATCCTTGTATTTGCACATGAGGATTCTGTCGCTTGATAAATGCTGCAACTCCTTTATGAATACCGACCATGACACTGGCATTATCACAGCCGAAGGACACACAGTTGTTCCAGGACAAGTGCCTATCTGCAAGTTCTTTGTTTAATAAATTAAAAATGTTGTCATCAGTTGATGATGATTTGCACGAAGAGAGGGTGAGAAGCTCAGACACAACTTTTCCTAAGTCTTTTTCAAAGTACCTTATAACTATTGGATATAAGGTTTCTGAGCCAGAGTCATTGCTGCCATCTGTGCTCAATGAAAATGGCTCAGTTTGCATGATGCCAGCTAGATTCTTTGTTAAGTTCTCACCAAAGCAGTTAGAAATTGCGGTTGCCTTAGTTCTGGCGCATGAATATTTCTTTGCAATATTGGAATCAGGAAACATGTTCCTAAACAAATGACTTGCATGGTCCGCAGCTGACAATGGAATGTTATGTTCCACTAAGAATTTTAAAAATAAGCACTCAGCTTTAATGGCATTGTCCTCCTTCGGATCTTTCTTTTTAATGAAAGAACTCATCGACTGGGATGTGGACTTTGACACAGAAGCACTTTTATGTTTATTGGTCGATAAATGTTTCACAATGTCGTTGGAACCTCCATGGCTAATTCGAATGTCAGAATTGCACACACAACAGAACGCAAATTCGTCCCCACTTCTTGATGGCTTAATAACTCCTGGCCAAATGCATTCATAACTTGAGCGATACTTTTGCATCAACCTTGGTTTTTTGTTTGCCGATATGACGGTAAATTCTAGTCTAGATCTAGATAAATTCTACAGATAGATGATAGATGAATGTGGAAATAATTATAAAAGTATAAAGTTCTAGATCTAGTTCTAGCCTACTAGATCAAGATCTATGAAGTATGAGTAGAGTTGTAGATCTAGTAGAATATAAAATACGAGAGATCTACCAGATTGGCCTTTCAAGTTCATAAACGATTTACCGCCAAATTCGTTTCACCCGCAAATTTCAATTGGTGTCACCTCATAGTTGTATTTTTTTTTCTCGCTTATTTTTTTTTACCCGCAAAATTAATTTCAAGCGGAAAATCAGAATTTTGCCCCTTTTTAGCCATGCGACGGAATGGCGGAATTCATGCCAAAAAACCGTAATAATTCCGCCAAAATCGAAAATGTTGGCAAGTCTGTATGCCTCATGTCTGTTCCATACAGAAAGATTCTGCATTCAATTATGAACATTAAGATGCATAATAGTTGTATCTTTGTTATCTTTTGAGGTATGTCAGGGTGGTTACTTGTTCAAACATTTTTCGATCACAAAAAATTAATTCCGGCAGACTTGTGAAAAAATTCCGGAGACAAAGAGTTAAGCAGGAAAAAGTTAGACTAGAAAAAGAAAGATCAAAACAAATTCAAAACTACAATTACGAGTAATGGTTTCCTCAGAAGGGAAGCGTAAAGTTTTTATTTGATTTGATTTACCCACATCCACGACTAAGGTGATCTCAGGGTTTTCGGTAGGATTTTTAATTTTGCCCGGACTGCCTTGTAAACAGCCAAGGGATCTTTAACGTGCAGTGTTGTGATTTGTACATGGGACCTCCTTTTTATCGTCCGTCTCCGATGGGACTAGGTGTCGATCCACCTACCTGGACCAGGTGGGTAGATTTTGCTCGAAAAAACATGAGGAAATTTTTCAACTGTTGGCGGAGCTTGAATTTGAACCAACTATCTCTTGGTTGAATGGCTACCGAGTCCCCTGGAAACTAAGAAAGAAATCAGCGAGAGAATCAAAAGGCAATGACAATATATAACCATCTCTGAAAGAGATTTGTAGGTAAACAAGAATTATCGACAAAAACCAAAAGACAGTATACAACAGTTTATTATCCTACTCTCCTTTATAGCAGTGGAACGTGAACCTTAGACAGTAGAGAATACAGACAGTAGGGAATACAAAAGAAGCGCAGGCAGCTAAAAAAATAATACAACGAATATCAAATACCAAGTTGATACCTACATAAGAAATGAACAGGCTTTGGTTTAGGAAAGGAAGAAACTGCTTGGACCAAATTTTCATATTAAGAAACATTATAGAGCAATGCAATGAATGGCAGAGACAACTGCATATAAACTTCATTGATTTTGAAAAGGCATTCAATAGCCTCCATTGAAAGCATATGGAAAATTCTAAGAAATTATAGAATACCCAACATCTTGTTAAGCTTATTAAAAGTTTCTACAAGGAATTCACATGTAAAGTTGATAATAGTATTCAAAATTTTGAAATCAAGATTGGTGTCAGACAAGGGCGCATGATGTCAGCAACCATCTTCATTATTGCTATAGACTAGGTGATGACGCAAATAACCAGTATCAACACAGAGGAATTAGATGGATTCTCTTCTCTTCGCTAGAGGATATAGACTTTGCTGACGATTTGGCGCTATTGGCACACTCACATCATCACATGCAAGAAAACATCACGGCTAAGCTCCTTTGGTCAACAGATAGGTTTAAAACAAAATCTGAACTAATGACATTAAATATTCAAAATCCCTCTCCAATCCACATCAATAACAATAGCATGTAAGCAACCAGGAATTTACGTATTTAGGCAGCGAAGTAGAGGAGGAGCTGACAAAAATATTAACAGACACCTAAACAAGGCAAGAAACTCCTTAAAATCCTTCAAACTACTTCAAAATGTATGGAAAACAAAAGAATACAATATTAAAACAAATCTAAATATCTACCAAAGCTGTGTCCTATCAACTCTACTATATGAATCTGAATGCTGGACAATGACAGACAGAGACATGAACAAGTTATCCTCATTCCACCAAATGCCTGCGAAAAATCCAAAATATATTTTGGCCAAACAAAATTTCAAACGAGACACTTCTCCCGAAAATGCAAAATAGACCACATGCAAGACATTCTTCTTAAAAGAGGATGGAGGGCATGTTTAAAAAGAAGGGGAGCATCATCAAGACTGCCCTACATTAGACCCCTGAAGGGGAAGAACATCAGAAAATGAGATTAAAAGACTGGGATCGAAACCTGGAATTCCATAAAGACGCTTGCCATGGAAAGAGAGATAGAGATCCTTCATTGCTGCCCTACATGCCAGCTGGCATAATGGGAAGTAAGTAAGTACAGGCAGCTAATATAAATATCTCAGAAAAGTAGAAGGAAAACCAAAAGAGAAAAACAGAAACACAACTATAAGATATCAATCCAAAGCAGATGACATTAAAACTAAGATAGAAATAAATCTACATAGTTTGGGCATGTAAACAGAATGAATGAAAAGCGAATAGCTAGATTAGTACACAATACTAAAATCCAAGGCAAAGACCAAAAGTTAAACCACAGAGAAAATGGGATGAAGATATAAAAGAGGCACTAAAGCAAAGAAATTTAACTTTCTTAGGAAGGAATCAGAATATGTCAGGACAGGATAGCCTGGAGAAAGATCTTTTCGAGTAACTAATCCCATACACCGAAAGGTAGAATGGGAACTGATAAAGAAAGAAAGAAAGACAAAGAAATTTATGTGGGACGGTATGGACAAATCTTTATCCAAAATCACACCTAGGTTCTTAATTTTGTGAGTGGACTGGAAATTGTGCCCATTGCTGTCAATTTCAACAAAAGTTAGATTAACTGTTCCCACTACTTTTACCACAGAGCATATTTCAGTCTTATCTTCATTCAGCATTAATCTGTTACTACACATCCAACATTTGATGCAACTCTTAGTTCAACAAATCAACATTGAAACGCACGTGTGGTCATTAAGCGTGGATTGATAAATTTGCAAATCATCGGCATCAAAATAATAGAAGATGAGAATGTTGTGCACTCATGGTGAAAACTCAGTTAACTTAACAACTCTAATTATAAGAACCCCTCTAGGAACAATTGCTCGAGGAACTCTTCTTTTTTCGTTTTGAGGCAATTCGGAGTTTCTTCACATATACTAGGAGTAAGATATTTTATACCACAACTCTGCCTGCCGCTGCCAGCAATCGCTCAGCTTTTGGGAACGATCTATTGGCCGCTCAGAGTTAAAGAGTTAAATGATGCATATATATGTCTTTTGAGTATGGTACAATTTTCTCTAGAATCTATAAAAATGAGATACTTCGTACGGCCTAATTTGTTTTAAAGATTATTTTCAGCTGGGCAAGATTGCTGTAATAATGGCTGCCGAGTAACTTTAAAGCACTATGGAACAACACCTAAACAGAGCGAGTCATTTACAGCTTTTGTTATGGAGGGAGGAGATAATCTAAAGATTCTAAAGATGTGAAGGGATGGGATCCAGGTTATAATACTGTGATGAACTGTCCATTAGGATTGTTCTCACTTCTTTCAATGCTGGTGCAAGGCTGCTTAACTCCAAACTGTTCCATAACAAAGATTTCCGAGTCTCCATGATCGATGGCCAATCATATAATTTATGATATTTTCAAACTTTAAAAAAAAAAAATTGGGTCGTTTTCCCCAAAAGCATGGTACATCCGATCTAAATATGTGTATCTGTTGGCATTTCTTTCAATTTTGAACAGAAATTACAATTTTCTTCGGTGAGCCACTTTCAAATCGGCTGCCATCTTGATTTTCTAAGTAAACAAAGGAATCCCAACCCACAAATGTCACAAAAATGACTCCTAAAGCTGTCCTTGAGATGTTAAAAGCCTCTGATAATAGCAAAAACGAAACCTGGGTAGGGATGGAAGATGAGGGAAGCAGCGATGAGGAAATGCCATCCCTCAGAGCTGAAATATGACAATAAGTGACAACTCCACTAATAAAGACAGAACAAACAAGTGACATTTCGGGTATAACCTTCGTCAGACAACAAACGAGAAATATTTAGAATCTAGAGATTCTAGCTCCCTCAAAGCTGATATCTTTCAGTAACATTGACTGGCAAAGTGAGAGAAAAAAAACCTATTACTATAATGCCAAGTCTTCAACTGGATCTACTAAAGTAATTTTGCAGAAATCTATCTTTTAATTCTTCAATGCAATGTACTCCATCTCATGCACAATTAATTCATGGAAATGTAGATCTATAACTATCCATTTGACTTTAATCATTTAATGGCTAGATCTTAAGTCCTGATCTAGTTGTAGATCTAGCTATTATGTACTTAACATGAAAATAGTTTTTTGACCACTCTAATTGACACTTTCGTCCAATATTTGGCCATAATAGTTCAAAGTTTACAGCAATGAAGTTATATCACTGAAATTTAAAAAATTGAGATTATTTTCCTTCTACGCATGATTAATGTCTACGTTTTTATGTTCCTTTCATTTGTGTGTGTAAATATTCCCGTTCCAACAAGAATTTGTCCACATAAGTGTAGTGTCGTGTTGCGTCAAAACAGACTAGTCATTCCTAAGTCTCTTCAGAAACAAGTCATATCACTCGCCCATGCATCCCATCAGGGCATTGTCAAGACCAAACAACTTCTCAGAGAAAAGCTATGGTTTCCAAACATAGACAACATGGTTGAACAAGAAGTCAGCAACTGTCTACCATGTCAAGCCTCATTTACAGGCTCGAAGCCTCGAGAACCGCTATCAATGACAATGTTACCCAAGTTTCCATGGGACGAATTGTCTGCAGATTTCATGGGTCCTTTCCCAACGGGAGAAAACTTACTTGTGGTCATAGACGACTACAGTAGATTCCCAGAAGCCGAGATCGTACACTCTACATCATCAAAGGCAACATGTCAGAAACTGAATCAGATGTTTGCCAGATTGGGGATTCTCGTGTTCTCAAAACTGACAATGGTCCACCATTCAACGGTTCAAGTTCTCAACGTTTTGCCACGACATGGGAATTCGAATTCGACACCGTAAGATAACACCACTTTGGCCGGAGGCTAACGGTGAAACCGAACGTTTATGCGATCTCTAAAGAAATTCATCCCACTCCTGCATAGCAGAAAGATCTGTGGAAAGAACAGCTTCCAAGCTTTCTTAGACAATATCGAGCAACACCGCATAGCTCTACAAAGATCTCACCCCATGAAGCCCTTACGGGAAGAAAAATGAGAACATGCCTTCCTGAAATCCGTCCGGACCAAGATCACATGTCCACAAAAAACACAAACAAAAACATTCACAATGAGGATAGACAATCCAAACTCAAACAGAAATTGTATGCTGACAGAAAACGCAGAACATCGCACAGAGAGTTCAACATTGGCGACACAGTGCTGGTACGCCAACAACAACACAACAAACTAACACCCCCTACAACCCCTCACCATTTATCGTCGAAAAAAGCAATGGGAGCATGATAACAGCATGCAAGGAGACAAACGTATTGTAAGAAATGCGTCATTCTTCAAGCCAGTCAGTTCTCCGGACACAGACTTGGACAAGGAGTCTACTTCTGACGAGGAGGAAGAGGAGACTGTTACTGCCAGCGACGAACAACACTCGATCACACTTGATCAGCAACCTCCAGCGAGTAATCAACAAACTTGCCCGCAACCAGCTCCGAGTTCATCACTATGTCTGAGCTCCCACGCTCCCCATATCATCCTTGTGGGAACACTCAGACAAATCCACACTCATAAAACAAGAAGTGGCCGCATAGTTAAAAAGCCCAACAAGTACACCTTGTAGTCATATTTGATCTTAAGGGGCAGTGCAGCGGTTCACAACAATTTCCATACACACTAGAGGTCCAATAGACACTAACTCCCTAGGAGCATGTATGCCATGCTTAGATCTTAGAAGAAACCATTTACAAATTATTTCGATTATTGGTTTATCAAGCACCTACCATGACCTTCAAAGTGCAATCAAGAGTACTGGACAAGATACATGTAGTAGTATGCTTACTTGTAGTCGAACAGAAATGCTACCTTTAGTCCATGATTAACCTTAATATCATTTTGATTTGTTTAAACATTATAACATTTAGTGTATATTCTAAATCACCATTAATTTCATTGTTTCAATTAATCAACGGAAAATACTATACACCAAAGTAAAACTATAAATGACAAACCTAGTCATAAGTTTGTACATCTCTGTTAGCTTCTGTAGTGTAACTGTTCTAATGGTAATCCATAAAGTTTCTTATTAAGATAGGGAGGGATGTAGTGTAAAGATCTAAGTATATCTATGTTGTATCGTCTTCTATGGTCTAAGGGATACAACCCTACTAATTATGTCCATTTGTTTCGTGGAGTAACACTTCCTTGATTATGGTTTGAGAGGACTTCCGTAAAAGCCTAGTTCACGTGCACAAGAACAGATACACAATAAACGATTGTAACTGTCATCATACTCTCTTCATTCTTCATTTATATGTCTTCCTGTATGTCATCGACTATATTATAATAAGGACACGTCTTTTTCTTAATAGCTTACCAACTCAATGCTCGAATTTAACTGTCAGCATGCAATAATGCAGACAGATATGTCATATCAAAAGAGAAGCCTGTTAAAAACTGATGAAAATGACTGGTATATCATTACATAGACTGCATTGTAGCAACAGTATGATACGTTGAAACATACTCTGATTTAAAGACTCAAAAATTCGTTTAAATGCAAAAGTGACTTTTTTTTTCTCTCTCAAAAAGTGTACAAGACATAAAAAAACCAGAGGGTCATTCTATTAACATCGATCCCCGAGGAACCTGTGTGCCAAATATTACAAGTCAGTCAGTAAATGACGGAAGAGCCAAGCGAAGCAACTAGTGTTGCCATATTGGCATTTAGCCGCCACTAGGGGAGCTCAAGAGAACCAAGGGGAGGTGGTGAACTATCAAGTATGTCCCATATCACTTGTATTTTGTGACTAAAAAGTTTGCAAAAACTCACAAAGCTTGGATTTGTAAAACATTTGGCAAAGGTTCCTTTTTTGCTTTCCAGGAACCTTCATCATCACGAACACCAAAAACTTACAAGACTGAATGTTTTCAAATTATAAAGTCATGCTTAGCAGTATGGATCGCATGATTTCACTCCAGTTTTCGCCACTAACAACATCTGTCTGAATTTCTAGGCCTGTTTTGCATCACCCTCTTTCAGTTTAGCCTTTTTAACATCTGAATTAAACCATTTTGATTATTTCCCCAGAAACATTGTTCTGGATTTGAGAAGGGCCTCTTCATCAAAGACTATTTTAATAACTAACTTAGTTCATCAATGCTGGTAACCTCTCAGCATAATAACATATCTATTTCCCTGATGCTTCGACTTATTGTTTCCTTAGGTTTTTCAACTTTGGATAAGAACAGTACTAGGAATACTGCAATGAGGTCTGACACACACACATTTCTGATTACATTATTGTTAGTAGTCTATGCAATCAGTAAACTGACGTATCAAGTAGTTAAATCTTCAGGACTCAATACTTTTGCAGTTCAGATTTTGGTAGGTATTTGCTTTTGATGTATCGAAGGACAAAGCCTTTACTACAGGCATCTTGAACAGGCAGTCATGAATTTAAAGAAAACTGTCCATATCTGTATCCTATTCAAAAGATCAGAGTATTTGACACAGTATTTTATAATAAATAAAAATGCTAATGCACCCATTCCTACCTGTTGTTGATGCGCTATGGTTTGTCGGACCAATACGCTTTTATGCTCTGCTCCCATGGCATATTTCTTAGCTCTTTGAATGTCCTCTGCCTGCGCTGCATTCAGTTTAGGTGTTGTGAAGGGCTTGACATCACGTTTGGCTCCTGGTCCTTCCAACACTGAGCCATACTGGACAAACTGAGGCAACAGATTTGGTTCACCAGCACCTGAAGAAAGGCAAAATTAGATGATGACACATCCATTTTCTTTACATTGCACCCCTAGAAAAACAAAAATAATAGAAAGACATAGCGGAAGGAAGGGGTAAATCAGATGAGCCAAGCACATGGGAGACTATACCATGAAAGAAAACCAATCAAATCATACTTGTAGGCGTGTAGGGAAAGTTGAGACTTGCGACATTTTATCTTTGAGCGAAGAAATCTTTCAATGTCCACAGTAAAATATCTGATCTGGACATGAATAATGGTGTGACACCTCACTGCACTTTTATTTGGAACCACTTGGTGATCATTCTCAATCAAGCAGTTGGATCCAGTTAGAGTCCCGATGCTAAAGCTGCAAATCTATGTATCAGTGAGGCTTAGAATGACCAAATCACTCATCAAATCCTAGGGTTGCTGTTTTGTTGTTTGGAGATAGGAATTTTTACTTTAAACAATTCTTTCTACGCCACAACATATAGTGACATTTTATGATATAGCCATTAAAGGGGGGGGGGTACAATTGGTTTGACAATACATCAATTTGCAGCTGTAGCTCAAACATGAAAAAGAGTAGGCCACAGTAATTAAGGTTTACCGCATCCATTGAGTTATTCCGCCGTACATTCTTTTGTAAGTGTTAGGGCGGATGCTGTGGCTGACAAGCCCTCCCATACATTATGCAGGCAGTATGCAAATGCTCTTCTCTTTTTATAACTGCATAAAACACACAGAGAAAAAAGAAGAGAAAAACACAAAATTATGCAAGTGCCAAGAACAGCATTGGCAGCTTGTACCTCTGGACGTTGTTGCCAGACACATTCTCCTTTGAAGTCACTTTCTAGCAATTTCAAAATGAAAGTAATCTTAGCTTAAGACTAAGTCTTTAAATAGAAAAGAGAGTAGACTGCCATAGAATTTGATGAGAAATGAAAGAGATAGTGGAATAAAAAATAAAAATGTATAAAATGTAAAAAAAAAATAGAAAACAAATTAGGTACAATAAAAAAATGTATATTTTTTTAAACTCATGCCCTTTTCACACTGGCTCTAATATCAATTACATTTCTAGGTAATAGCATAATCAGTTTTTTAATAAACAATTGATGGCTAATCTCTGAGGAGACCAATTCTGAACTGATAGTTGTTATCAGCATAAGAAGTTTACATGACGAAGATGACCCAGACAACCACCTGTAAATAAACAGACTAGTGTACACAAATTTGAGAAGAGAAAATAAAAAAATCTCATGAGTAGTTTCAAAGGGAAATGGGTAGAAAATTGTGTGGGGAAAAAGCATGTATGAAATACAAAACATGTAATGGCTTGACATGTACAAAAAACAAAATAGCAGGCCAAAACAATTGATATTATTCACAGTAGTCAAATTAGGTTTCAAAAGTAAAGAATATATGACAATCTTTTCCATTAAAGTCTCATACATTATGATTAATTCAATCTTGGGGGAAAGAGTCATTGACGACAAGCAATTGATATCTACCATAACAGAAAAAAAACTACATCAATGGCAAAGTGTTGCTTTCAAAGAGATCTTTTCCTTCTTTTTTTTCTCTCCAACAGTCATCATAAGGCCTTTGACAGCTACAAAGAGATTTAATTTCCTTTTTCTATACATCCAATTTCCTCTAATGTGTTTGAAAATTAATAATAAATTAAGTCTCTTTTACAGAGCATATTCCAGCTAAGAACCAACTACCAGGGTTTCATAGGTTCATGCTTGGAGAAGCTACATCCACAGAAGGCGGATCATTTCACAATGATGACTTAATGTTTGTAAGATTCACTGATGTCCCGACTGAAAATAGAAATAGAAAACGAAGCATTCTTGTCTGTCAGGATCTTGTATACAGTGACGACATGTACATTTTATGACGAAACTAACAAATGTAATTCAACTGAAGGCTAGACTGAGATAAAACTGAAATGGTCTAACATCTGAGTATCTATTTTTACATCAAAGTGAAAGCGTTTAAAACAAATCTCTTGGTGTGACAAAACTACCAGTCGGATTTTGCGTGGGTGCTGTGAGCTTCTGTGAGCCCTTGACAGCGGAGCTTGATATGTATGTGACACTCTTCACACTTGTTGTTGACTGGTAAAACGACTGAAGGCCCTGTTACTGTCACTTGCCTAGCCGACAAGTGGATGTCCATAGGCTCAAAACAAAACAACAACAAAAAAAAGAACACACAAAAAGTCAGATACAAAGTGACCCATTTGAAATGTCAATGTAGAAATAGATCTAAATACAAAAATGTTAGAAGAATCTACCTGGAAGTATAAAGAAAATGTACATCATGATTCCAGAAAATTCTCGAATAGGAACGTATGTCCTATATATATGCTATCTGTACAGACTATAATTACATACACCATAGATTTAAGCAATATGGTAACATTTCAATGGCTGAATAAAAACAATTACATTTTAAAATACTGACAATTTAGAAGCAGGGAGGGAAACCATAAGAAATTAAAAAAGAGTTAACATTTTGAGAAAAAATAAAGTTTAAAAATGGAGCATTAATCATTACTAAAGAAAAGAACAAGGAGTGATGCAAGACTCGTTTATGGACAGAAAATAAACAAAAACGACCAAAAAATAAAATAAATAAAGACAAAAAGGCAATGGGATGGTGGGGGAGGGGGGGGGGGGGGGGAGTGCTTTAAAGTTAATGTTTATAAGAAGCTTGGCTCCATGTGTAATGATTAAGGTCGTATCCGCTAACCCGACAGTAGGGTCCAGTTTCTCTTTTCGGACTGAAAATACACAGAAATAGAGGGACACAAATGCTTGAGCGCATTCAGATCAGAAAATTAACACAGAGGTATATAAAGTATTTTAGATACATATTTATAATTTCAAACTTTTTGTTAGATATTAATAAAATGCAGGATTCAGTTTCATGAATTTCGCCACATACATGACACGAATACAAAGACAGAAACGCAAACAAAGAAGATGTATTGTGGGAGAAAAAAGAATGGAGGGAAAAGAATAAGGGGTGAGGAAAGCAAGGAGAACCAAGTCAAAACGATTTTTTTAAAATAACAAAAGACACAAATACATCAAAACATGATCTTAACGGCAAATAATTCGTGATGACATTTTTGACACTTTTTTTCCCAGCATTTCAATTTATGAGAGGGATGAGTTCAATGTAATGTTTTAATTGAAATTCAGCCTTCCAAAGTCGCAATGCAAGAAGTATGATGAGAACATTTACGTCTTGTTGCTAATAATATTTGTAATTTTGTCAGGACAAAAATGGTCATGAAGGAAAGACTGCAAAGAGGATTGCACAGAGACCCTTTCACAAAATATCCAAAGATGTGATCTGCAGGAACAAAATAAAAATAATAACATCACTGTTAACTTTTTAAGTCATAAGAATAAGAGAAAATCTATTAATAACATACCAACAAAAATTTCAGATTAAAAGTTTGCTTAGTATGAAAAAGAGGAGATTTGTGAAACATTTCAAAAAATTTGTTGAGTAGACATGATTATGCCTGGGTGTATAACATTCCAACATTTGCAGGATCCAATGTAAGATGATGGCCACATTGATGTGCATTCCTTTCCATAAAAATAAAAAATATATATATATATATAATTTGTAATGTGACTTGAACAAAATCAAGGAGACATTACTACTCACAAATTAAATAAAAAACATTCATTTCTTAAGAAAAATATTTTGAGCATTGAAGCAATGAAAAATATGCAGATATCGGATATATTGGTTTAAGTGCTGCAACTCAATTATTGTTAATCAAAAACATAAAAATAAAATATAACCCAGTAAATCCACCATTTTGTAAGATTACAGATCTATACACAGTTCAGTGTTACACAGGAATACAGAAACATCTTAAACGATGTACTGTCGTGGAAATTACAATGAATCTTACAAACTGGTGGGCTGAGTTTTATGATTTAGAAAAGAAGAGCCTACCGTTTTCAAGCTTGAGTTTCTTCACTGCTGATATACCAGAGGCATCAATCTGGTAATAAAACAAAAGGACATACACATTAAAACAAGCAGGTAATTACAGCCGTGAAAGTAAGTTCAGTAGCATCACCTCATAGGATCCTGCATTTAACACCTCTGCGTGATGGCCGGCTATTTCCAATCTGCCCTAACAAACCTCGTGTTCTAGGTCAAATAAACTACCATGTGAGGTTGACGGAATGACTGAAGTCAGTCACATAACTCTGCGGCAACTGGAAGCAAACCTCTCTCTTTTAATCAATTTTTTTCTCACACCCTCACTTCCATCTAGAAATCTAGATATCTCGAGTCTGGGTCTAGTAATAACAATAATAATAAAATACATTTTTATAACCTCATCATCAATACTAGATTAACCTCTGAGCGTACAAGAAAACTATAAAATTGTGTGGTGTAAACGGTATAAAAATAATATAAATAAAATTACAAGAGGGGTTTAATACAAAATAAACATAACATTAACTTAACATACTTATTAAAAACGCATTGCAAAATTAGTTTGGTGAATATATGTTTAAGAAAATTTGCTATTTCAAAGATGTTTGAAGGCCTTGAGATGTTTCCTTTGATCTGGTCTCCCAAGGCAGACTGTTCCAGACTTTTGGGTCAGAAAATTTAAAAGCTCGTTCCTCATTGATTTAAGACACATGTTGGAGTGCAAATTCCATATATATGGTCTTTTTACGTAAACGCTCAGTTAGGTACGGAGGCCTAGAATCATTGAGACATTTGTATGTCAATGTGGCAATTTTATGTTCAATTCTTTGCTTCATGGGAAGCCAGTGGGGGATTAGAGAGGTGGTGAAGGCGTGATAGGATTTTTTTTTTTTAACAATTCTGGCAGCAGTTTTGAATTCTCTTGTAGAAGGGCGTTGCAGGAGTCAACTTTTGAAGAAAAAAACAATAATTCTAAACAGAAATATCTGCATAGTAAAATTGATATGGTTTGACATTACGAGGGGCCCCTCTTTGTTTTTTAAGTAAGTAGGTTCTCGCATATCCGGGGGCGGAGGCCTTCCTGAAACCCCACCCCCCTCTATTTTTTCACTGGATATTCACGTAATCGGGAGGGGGATCACTCATTTCTTTTTATATTTGGCGAGGTGTTCCTATCTGGCCCATTACATCGAGTAGAGTGTTAATAAGTACAAAGAATTGATGTCCAAGAATTGACCCGGACATGAATGTGTAACTAAAAAATGGCTTGGTGGTGTTTAATTATTTCATACCAAGTAGATATAACTATTTTATTGAGTATTAACTCAAGAAAAGCTCTGGCCCGGGAGCACACTGGCCCTAAACTTAGGGCCGACATCATTGGCACGGAAAGCGCGCAGGCCCCAGATTATATTTAGGGCCAGACACCTAGACTTCTAGAACGGATATTTCTACTTTCCTTAAATGGTTTATGACAAAGTTTAACAATAGCCAATGTGATAACAATTTATTTTAAGCTCTTAGCTTTTCGGGTAGCCTCGATATAGTTCGCCAAGCGACGTTTTTCCATTCAACAAACTTCACGCAAGCCTAAGTTGATTACACAGCCATCCCTGGTATTGTTTAGTCTTAGTTTCGTGTGTTGCAATAACATGATTTTTTCTTATTGTCAACTTTCAGAAAATGCATGTTTTATTGGTCTTATATTATCTAATCTGTAAACATGAAATCATGGTTCAAACTAGGTCAAAGTCCTAGTTTCATCCCTTGCACTCTAATTTTTTCAAGCAAATGGCTGGGGCAACCCCTCACTGCAAGAAGGTCACTTCCGGTAACATCATAAGCACTTCTAGAGTCAATGTATCTATTCTATGACTTTTATTCAGGAAGGCAGGCCTAGTAGCAGTCAATATTACCATTTGTTGAGGAGAGTTGAGGTTTTTTGAGGAGATTTTAGTAAAATTTGAGGAGCAAAAACCTTTTTAAACTGGGCGAAAATTTTGTGTGGGATTCCCATCTGGCCAGCATTCCTTGTATGATTGGGACATCAATTGTTAATTATAATGCATTTAACTAATCATAAAATTGTAAATGAAGCAACAAATTCTAAAGCGATTATAAAATGTTTGAATTATAAAGAGTGGCAGGCCCACGATGTCTGGCCAGAATGAAGCGCAGCCATTCTCACTCACAAGCCGATGTGTAGTAAGAATGAATGAATAAAGACAGAGAACATAACTAAATGGCCACATCAGTTGTGCCCTATGTGTAAAATCAATAAAAATCAGCTCTGATAGTTTTCGCCCCGCTGACAAGGATGCCGCGCTTGACTACGATGTACCTGTGATTATTGTGATTGGTTTTGATCTTCGTTAAGTAAGGTGACATAGCGGGCAATTCATTTTGTTACTATTATTGTCATTGTGTTTATATTGCTTTGTTTACTAATAATACATCTATTACAGCCTACTTTCATTAAACATGAAAGGAATAATACTGTTGGCCCATTACTAATGAAGAGGAATATGAAAGGGTATACTAATAGATAGAAACGGGTCAGGACCGAGAAATCTTCAGTTTGTCCAACCTTCATAAGCAACAAGGAGGCAAGCAAATAACCACTAATCAATGCTGGACGAAACTAATACTAACAGAGCCATTGATGATTGGTGCAATGACCCATCGCGCAATGTTCATCAACAGAGCAAGCCTCAAAAAAGAAAGAAGAAAATGAAAATACAACTGCCATTAGTAGGGAGGGATAGAAAGGGAGAGAAAGAGGAAAGAAACAAAAAGGAGACATAAAGAGAACGAGGAAAGATAAAGAAAACTAATAGAGAGGACGGAGAAAATAAGAGAAGAGAGAGAGAGAGAGAGAGAGAGAGAGAGAGAGAGAGAGAGAGAGAGAGAGAGAGAGAGAGAGAGAGAGAGAGAGAGAGATAGAGGTAACAGATATGCGGGGGGGGGGGTTGTCGCATGGTCATTCAATAATAGCATGGCTGGTTGTATCGAATTTTATGTAGTAGAGTTTCGATGAACAACATTTATCTTTACTTCTAAAGGAATCAATTTCATTCTCACATCTAAATAAAATGATGGAAATATAATACTAGAGGAAATATCCAACCGCCTTTTGCTAATCCCATGACCAAGCCCAATGTGTATAGGTAATACATTCCCATGATGAAAGAAACAGGCTCCCTGGTTTATTGCTTTCACAAGTGTGTATCCCCCCAGCTGCGGCAACGCACTCTGTCCAGACCTAACACCTGTCCTCAGTTACATGCTTCCCAACTTTTGAAAACTTCCTACACTATGTCTATCACTAGTAAAACTCCCTCTTCTCCTTTACAATTGCATGAGTGACCATCGTTCTGTATTCTTGGCTGTTCCCTTCCTACACTTCAATAGTAATCCACCTCCTCCTAAACAGCCCCCACCCTTACTTAATCCAGTTGTTTTTCACATCTTCCCCCCACTTCTGGATGTAAGCCTCCTCCTTGGTCCTTTCTGTATAGTATGAAGATAAGACTCAGGTAGTTTCTAATGTCTATACACTTCAAATAACACCCTTCTTCTTTATGCAGATATCACATCATAATGACCATATGAAATAGACCTGTTTTAGAGATCAAAAGTTCCTTTGTTGCTGGTCGCTGAACTCAGATGAAAGCTTCAATTTTCCCTTGTACTTTCAACACTCCAATCTCTTCATTCTTATGTGAAAAAGAGGGTGAGATGTATTTTGACAGTATGTGGACCTCCCCTGATTGACAATGTTCAAGGTAACCATCAACATCAATGCTCCCCCTGATTGGTCAACCTGAACATAGTTTCTTTCTATTGACTGAAGGCCACGCCCTCCATTCAGGCTGACCATAGGTGTGCAATGTGATTGGCCACTGATATCTTTTATTTATAAATATCAATCAGTATTTATTGCTTGTTGGCGGAGCTTCTTACTGAAGTAATGGACATATGTCCAGAAGTTATGTCGGTCTTACGAAGACAATAGTCTTTGGTTGTGTGCACTTTGCAGAGGGTCCCCAGCCTGCATTTGAGATAGAGCTCCTGTGTGTTGTATCTCTTTAATTAAGAAATATATCGAGTGTGTGTTAGACTCGGAAATAAACCATCACTTTTACCCTTTAGAATACGTTCTGTCTGGCTTGGCGCAGGTTGATCAACGTAATTGGTCAGAATAGAGGCATTCCCCAAACCCGTCTTTGAGTGCACCACAGTGCCAGACCGCCACTAACGCTTTGTCTTGCTGGAAGGCCGAGAGTGATCAAATGTATGGGATCAACCATTAGCGTAGGTGTGCTGAGAGTGACCAGCGGCATGCAAAAATACGGGACCCCACCTGAAAAGGGTTGACCGAGTAGAGTTCATGGTGTTACCGAAAGTGACCTTCTTACAGTGAGGGGGTTGTCCCAGCCGTTTGCATGAAAAAATTAGTGTAAGTAAATGAGGTGAAGCTAGGATGTAGACTTATTTGAACAATGAGTTCCGTTTACACATTTAAAAAGACCTATAAAACATGCATTTTCTGTAAGTTTTAAGAATATGAATGCATATTGAGATGCTATTGCTGCTTTAGTAACAGAGAAACTTAAGGACTAACAATAAATAGCAGCGATAGCCGTGGTAATCAACAGGCTTGCACGTAAAAGTGAATGGGGAAACGTCACTTTGACGAACGATAACGAGCTGCCGGGGAAAGCCACAAGTTTAAAATAAATTGTAATCTCATTAGCTGTTTAACTATGAACTCAAAGTCAACGGTCAACCTACGTCCTTAACCATGTAGGGAAAGTGGAAATTTCCATTAAAGAGCTAGGTGTCTGGCCCTAAATATAGGCCTGGCGACTTCCCGCGCTAATGACGGCGCCCTAAATCGCCTCGGCCAACTAAAATACTTCCTAAATAAAGGGCACGCGCTTTTCTTGGGTTAATATATAT
>JAXRKP010000766.1:67500-95287 GCA_037039925.1 Doris montereyensis | reverse complement strand
CAGGGCTCTGAGATCTGTCATGGTCCACATTACATACATCCCCTTATTCTTTTAATGCCAAATGTAGTACCGGCAATCATGGTTTAGTAAACTACAATTTTACCCATCCTTTTAATATGAATTAGATTGTTTACGTTGACAAAACATAGTGGATACTGGATGCATTGACTTATGGTTTACGATCAAAATTCAATTATCGAGATTAGGTGCTTTGGCTGTATAAACATGAAGTTGGGTCCAACAATGAGCATCTGAATAGGAGGTTACTGTACCTGCTGAGAACTGCCATTGGTAATTTCACTAAGGTGGTTCATCGACGACATAATGGATGTATTGTTGCACTGAATTAAAAGGAGTCCTGGAGATTAAACACGTTTCTATCCGTGAGTTTTTGGCTTACAAATTAGGATACGTTCCCTGCATGTTTTAGGCTAAGTTACCAGATATGCAATTATGGCGAATGGCCAAGTAACACTTCCGTAGGATTTTTTCCTATTAAGTATTATCGATACTGTTCAGTTTTTTCTCTTTTGTCAACTTCAACTTTAACGCGCCAAGAATGATATTATCACAATTCCGGTAGCAAGTTGTTGTCTCCGCTTTGACGATGATAATCAATAATCAATGTCTTATATTAGTACAGTACATTGTAATTTCAAAAATATTATATTATGTTATCTTTATGTTGTGTGTGTTTTACCATATAATATAAAGTGGTGGCTGATGAGAAGGGTGTTAATATTTTTTTCTTATTTTTCTGTTTTGTCTAGCTTGCTTTTTTGTTATAATTATTGTCATAGTTCATGCAAGAGATTGAAACGAATGGAGAGTGATCTGCTGTGACGTCCCTGGCGGGAAAAGTTGAAAGACAATGAACACGATTATTATCTAGATCTACATCTTTTTTTATTATCTTCTTTGCTGTACTCTTCCCGGGCCACCTTTCTGACCATTACTCACTTATACCTTCACTTTCTCTCATCTCTACTCGCCCCCTCTTTCCTCTTCCTTTCTGCTTTCCTTCTAACACCACACTGTATCATGCCTTTATAAGTATGACGTAAGTATTCCTCTTTGTTGTATGACGAATGGTTATACTCGAAATATCACGTGTTTGTTCTGGCTTTATTGGTGGAGTTTTCACTTATGGTCGTTTATTACTTTTAACTTCACTCCGCTATGGCTCATTTGTGTTATTTACTGCTATTCAGACAGTTTGCATGACCACATCTCTTTCTTGTTTACGTTATTTATCTGATTTTTATAGCTTCTATGGTGCGTCTAGAGGTACATCTTTCTTTATTATCTTCTTTGCTATATTATCACTATTATCAGGCCACCTTCCTGACTGCTACTCCCTTATATCTTCACTCCCTTTTCTTTGATTCTTCTCCTTTCTACTCTCAGCCCCCTCCTCCCCCCGCCTCTTACCTCCTCCTTTCTGATTTTCCTTCTAACATCACACTGTGTGATGCCTGTATGAGTATGTAATTATTCCTCGTTTGTTGTCTGACGAAGGTTACACCCGAAACATCATTTATTTGTTCTGTTTTTATTGAGGCAGTCATCACGTATTGTCGTTAATCACTTTTTTCTCATTGTTGTTGATATCGCCATCTTTTGCATAAACACTGTTTTATTTTCGTCCCTTTTTCATTAAATTTAGTTATTTTATCATTTACACTTACATGTTTATTCATTGGTTTGTCATGTATTTCCCTATAAATTAAAGTTTTATTACGAACATAAGTTATGACATGTTTATGTATACGCATGTGCGTGCGTGTGTGTGTGTGTGAGAGAGAGAGAGAGAGAGAGAGAGAGAGAGAGAGAGAGAGAGAGAGAGAGAGAGAGAGAGAGAGAGAGAGAGAGAGAGAGAGAGAGAGAGAGAGAGAGAGAGAGTGTAGGGTATATAAGAGATCGTGAAAGGACGTGTGATTATCTTGTAATCGTGTGCCTACAGTCAGCGCGAAATTATGTGTCCTTATTTCAGAAACAGATAAATCTAGGTGGTAGCTCGTTTTCATTTAGCCTGAATCCATTAAGATAGATAAGATTCAATTTTATTATCCTAAAGTGGCACGTTGTTTTGGTATTACAATACCTTCAATATAACAATATGAAATATAACACACCCCTACCATAAACAAATTATTCTTCACACACATTTAAGCATTACGAGATCAAAACATGTATAACATAGCAACAAAGAATTAACATTTTTCTAATACATGTAAACATAGTCATTGTAATTAATAATGTTCAAAAGAGCGGTGATGATAATGAAACTGGTGACGGTAGTCATAATAATTTTACAAATGATGGTAAGATTAAGAATGATCTTTTATATCTTTCTTTATGGCACAAAAATAAAAGAGTCTTTTGGAGCGTTTGGAAATTTTGATTTGAGGTGTTAGTGGGTGGTTTTGGTCTGTAACCAAGGCTTCAATTTTCCTTGAACAGTAAGATATATAAATTTCATCAAAGTATAAGAAAGTGCATTGGGATATTTTACCTGGTTTTTTTTAATAATACTATTCAAACATACTTTCTCTTTCAGTCTCACATTCCCACCCCAGCCCGTAATGCAAAACCAATTATACCTTCGATCGTTTCATTAGTTTATTATAATGTCGCAACATAAAAGAGCAGTGAGTACGCCACGTCATTTTTCATAAATTAATAATACTGACATTACAAAAGCAGTATAATTACTACTACCATTTCTGCTATTGCTAATAATCATTCTAATATTGTTAATAGTAAAGCTATTATTTGTGGTTATGATTATCATAATAATAAGAGGAGAAGAAGGATAATGCACAGAATGGCCACTAGTGATTATATATGTACATTGTAATAACAAATACTGGAAATAATAAAAAGTAGACGTATATAACATTCAACGTGTTCCTATTCTTATAACGCATTGATAGGCGCTTAGCAAGATTAACGTATTATCTATTTTCTTTGTTTGCACTGAGTAACATTGATGCACAGTCTCACATTTTATGGGAGAGAATTATAGGACGTAGCATTGAGGAAATGCAGCGACGCAAAAGAGTTATCGTCGTTAATCCCGTGATGTCTAATCGGGAATACTCGAAACGAGCTAACCGCCATTGTAGTTTTATATTCTTATTAAGAGGAACCTGTGTGCGAAATAGTATACAAGTTGGTAGGTAAATGACGTAGAGATAGAATTTTAATGTGAAAAAATGAATTTCGAGAAAAATGCAAGTAAAGAAATGAAAAGTAAATAACTTAAAGCAAACGCTTCAGACGGGTTGCCCTTCTTGTAGCAGCCCCTTTACTCTTTCGGCAGTCTATGGCATTGCTACTAATGTAAAGAGGATGTAAATCTAGGTTTAGATGCGCATTGCTCTGAAAACAGCCGTCAAAATGACCATTTTTTTTTCTATATTCTTACACTTATGCGCGTGTTTACATACGCGCAACGCTAGCATCCACGGCTTATGTCACAAAGCGCTAGAACGAATCGACGTGGAGTGTTCCCGAAAGCCAAGCAAAAGAACTGATGTTGCCACAATAGTGATTAGCCGTTGCTTGGTGGATTTTCAGTGTCAATCTTCTCAGTCAATGTTTGGGTAATTTATGTCAAAATTTTTACTGTTTTTACCTACCCTCGCCTATAAAGCATTTTGTGGAAAAAAACAATGACGTGATATGGAGATTTTTTGTCATAAACTTGTAGATAATATATTGTTCTATCCGAATATGCAAAGAACAAAAAATCAACATTCTGGTCCCAAACTCGTCAATCCAGGTTGCACCCCCCTCCCCTCCACCTTAATATTTACAGAAAAAGTGAGCATATTGGTTGAGAAATGAAGACGCTAGGTCGGGTCGCATTTTTGGGCTTGATTTTCAATCTGACATATTTGCTTTACGTCACCATAATACTAATATATATATAATTCTGAGTTGGTCGTTCTTTGTTCGCCAAAGGTTCTGTTGCTAGGCCACTAATAAGAGTAACTATATTCTACATGTAAGTTCTAAATGAACCCAAGCTTGTTTTCATTTTAGGAAATTTTCTACCACAAGAGACGTTTAAGTATTATAAATTTCATTGTTTCCTGTCTTTGAGTAGACTGTTCATTCACCTGAACCAGCATTTTGACCAGGCTGTATAAACTTAACAGTTGGAATAGTACCGTACACGCCTATCTACCCGTAAAATTTCAGTATTGAATACTGACCCGATCTAATAATCGTACTTGGTAGCATCCGGGGTGTGATATTCTGGTGGTAGGTCATTTGTATAGAATACTTTACCTCGCGCAAAACAGGCTCAACAAATCGCTTAACATTTTCTTAACGTGCGTTCAGTAGGTAAACGGCTCCTTTGCGCTTTACAAACACATCACATTCCTTAGAGAACGCTTGCCAAGCGTAAGGCAAGCGACCTGCTAGCCAAAACACGCACATCATAAGGTAGAAGTGCGTCTGTTGGCAAGACATTTGTTAATGAATCTATCCATTTGCCAAGCGGCTCTACTCCTGATTACATTATGCTCAACTCTGGGCATGACACTTACTTGACTTATTTTACTAGTTAATCCATTGCCGTAAGACCTGCATCATGAAGTCGCGCTGATGATCAGTTTATTCGTTTAGATACGGTATTTAATTTACAGTTTTTCTGTAATTTTACTGTTTTACGTTGTAAAATCCCTTTTGAGGAAGGATATTGTGGAATACTGATATTATGGGCAAACCTGTTAGTTTGCGATAGGAGTCTTTTTTGGTACTTTGTGACGCAATGTTTAAGATGTGTCTACTTGTTATCAACCTCTTTGACAAAAGTGAACATTAGTAAAATGCCACAGCCCCAGTCTCGGTAAAATGACGCAAATAAATTCCAACAAACATTGCGTATTCTTGTGATTAATTTTCAAAGTATTTTAAATAAGAAAACTGAATTCTGGCACATCCTACAAAATACAAAACCAGATATTGTTATTGGATGTGAAAAATGGCTAAAAGGGGAGATAAATAACGCCGAGATCTTTCCACCAGAGCTACAAAACAACGTGTTTAGAAAAGACAGACACGACGGCTATGGTGGAGATCTCGTTGCCACCAAATCTCATCTTATTGTGCATGAAATTAACAATTATTTTCCACCTGTTGAAGCAGTCTTTGTAAAAATTGACACACCCATTCACAACAACCTTCTTATGATCCGTATACAGAACACCATCGCACACGAATGTAAACTAAATGACAAATCTTACTAATTGTCTTAATTACCTAAACAAGGACAACGTTCTATGGGTAGGCGGATATTTTACGTTCTATGGGTAGGCGTATATTTTAATCTACCTGACATCGATTGGGAAACGCAACGAATAATTGGGAATCAGTAGACAAAAATCAAGACCTTGCCTTATCCCAAATAAATGAAATTCCTACCAGAGGTAGCAACATTCTCGATCTGTTCTTTACCAATAGACGGAATCTAATAAAAGATTCAAAAACAATTCTAGGTCTTGGTGACCCTGATATTGTTATTATGGACAGCAATTTAAGAGCTAATATAACCAAACCGGATCCACATACCATCAGCGCATGGGAAAAGGCAAATATCAACGTCATGCGTAGTGACACAGAAACATTCACCAACAAAATCTTGGAGGATACTAATAATGTTGGGAAATATGGGACGCCATGAACAATCATTTGCAGTCCATATAGAAGAACCATGTCACCACTAAGACATGCTCGGCGAAATATCATCAGCCATGGATCCCTACTGATTTGAAACGATAGCCATGAAGAAAAAAGAGAGCATGGATTAGAGCTAAAAGAATAAATGAAGCGACCGACTGGGAAACATACAAGTCACGGAAGAAAGAAACAAGACGGGAAAACAGAGCAACTTTTTACAAATATGTCCATAATTTAATAACCGAGGACTCAAACAAAAATATATGGAAATTCATCAAAAGTAGTTAACGTGATAAAATTGGAGTGGTGCCATTTATCAAAAGGAATACTACCTATACCACCAGTATAGATAAGGCGAACGCATTAAATGAACAATTCTGCTCTGTCTTCAATCAAGATGACACTACAAATCTTCCTTTTATAAAGACAAATCAAATACCCACAATGCCCGGCATCACAGTAACTGTCCCAGGAGTGCAAAACCTACTTGAAGAACTCAAGCCCAGAAAAGCTGCAGGTCCTGACCTATCGCCTCTTGCAGTTATATGCGAAAGAGATTGCCGCAGCTCTTACCAAACTGCTTCAACTTTCGCTAGATACTGGCAACATACAATCAATATGGAAACACGTGATCGTACAGCTTATCTTTAAAAAGGGAAACAAAAATAACGCATCAAGCTACAGACCAATATCGCTCACTTGTACATGCTGCAAAATCCTAGAACACATTGTCAGATCTGCAATAACTGAACACCTTGACGCACACATCATCATTACGGATGCACAACACGGTTTCCGGAAACGACGATCATGTGAAAGTCAGCTGATTTCCATCATAGAAGATCTCTCAACTGAACTTGACAGAGGCGGGCAAGCTGATGCCATATTGTTGGACTTCTAAAAGGCCTTTGAAAAGGGTCTCACCAGCGGCTCCTATGTAAATTCAAATCAGTTGGAGTAAAAGACAACACACTGCAGTGGATAAAATCATTCCTCAGCAACAGAACACAAGAAGTTGTCGTTGGAGGAGAAAGATCAGCAATTGGTAATGTGACATCCGGCGTCCCCCAAGGATCAATATTGGGACCAACACTATTTTTGGTTTAAATAAATGACTTAGGGGGCAACATTAGAGCGAACGTACGCTTGTTTTCTGACGACACAATATTATACCATCACATCTCCAGTTTCAATAATTGTTGCTGTCTTAACGAAGATCTTGCTCGACTACAACTATGGGAAATGGAATGGCAGAGATGGAATTTATTATATAAAAATGCCACGTCTCCACTGTTGTGAACAAGAAAAAAATTACGGTAAAGTATTCCTACACGGACAATTTCTGGAACAAGTTGATTCAGCAAAATATCTTGGCATTGAAATATCGAAAGATCTAAAAACGGAAAAAAATCATATCGCATACATCTCGACCAAGGCAAATAAAAAAGCTCATGCACCTGGCGTAATCTAAAGCAATGTCCAACCCATATACAACTAAACTGCTACATGGCTCTAGTCCGACCCACATTGGACTATGCCAGTGCCAGCGTAGTGTGTGATCCGAATCAGACAAACCCTGTCAACCAAAATTGAAGGGGTGCAAAAGACAACAGCAAGGCGTATATTTAACGATTTCTCGCCTCATACAAATGTTTCGTCTCTTGTTCAGAAACTCGGCCTGGAACCATTGAATAAAAGAAGAGAAAGAAACAAAATGACAACAATGTTTAAGATAATGAGCAACGCGATATACGTCTCCTTGCCGAACTCCATTACACGCGCCACAAGAAACACCAGAGGGCACACCAGAAAATCATTCATTGTCCCTAAATCTAGAAATCGAGGCGCATATCAATGTGGAATAGTCTGCCTCCCGAAGCCATAGATACAAGCACTCTATCATAGTTTGTCAGACTAACTTCGTAATTAACCATTTAAGTGATGCGTTCCCTGTGATACGATTCAACTCTGTTTTGGAACATTTTTATCTGTATGTGTTATATTTGATATACCGTATGCATGGGTGTGATCAACCTGTTTAAGATTGTACAATGTAGACATGTCCTCCACTATATAGGAGGTTTCTACATCCCGAAAAAGAAGAAGAAAAAAGTGTCACTGGACTCTCAGTTTCCATTTGGTTTCTGTCACAAAGGAGATCGATACCGATATTTCAACGTTTGAGGGCGATTTCTGCAAAGCCATTATTAAAACTCCGCAAAATTATCCGTAAAACAAATAACTTCCATTTTATGTGTAACATCGTAGTAAAATATATTATTACTTTCTATTGTGTAGAAAAGTTATTAATTATAATCTTTTACTTAATTTCTTTGAAATTTTACATCTTTACCCGTGATTAATTGACATCTTAACATAACCAAAACTTAAGTATACTTTGCCGGAAAGCGAAATTTCGTTTACTTCTCGAATGGAATCGACAGGCCAATTGGATAGATGTAGATCGAGATTATGACTAAACCCCGCTGACGTCTTGCTGTTGCGCCGCCAAGTTGCTGGGAAGCTAGATTTAGGCCCGGTAGGTTGAACGCAAGCCGTTTTGAAGTTGTCAGTATCACGCCCCGGTTCGCACAGTACAGACAAAGCGAGTGCTAGATCAAGCTAAACAGCGCGTATCAAGTACTTTTACGGGTATGTATTCGCTCTGTCATTAGGGCATTCTTCTGAAGCTCCATTTATTCGTTCTTTAGTCCACTGTTTGAAGAGCGCCTATTTGTTACCGTTAGCATTTGGAGGCTTTTGTTAGTTTTATCGCATTTCTGGGCGTTGCCTGCCTTTTCAGTCAAACACTCCATTATTGTCAATTAAGCAGACATGTAGAATCTAGAGTAGATCTAAAAGTCGATATTTATTTCCAGGGTTTGTTCTATTATTTGTCTAATTCTAATATATAGGTATATCTAGAGTCTAGTCTATAGATCTAGAATCTAGAGTAGATCTCAATCTCTGTGTGTACTGATCAGTCTCAGTCTGATCTCAAATCTGAATCCGCTCTGATGTTCTGTTCTCCAATCCTCTACTCTTTTCCTCAGTGTCATTTCTCGTATCCTTGTATACACTTTTCCTGGTACGCTTAATCTAATAATGATATCCCTGTTATAGGTTGAGCATTCTATTGATGACCCCTTTTTGGCGTATTGGTACTGTCTCTGGCACACGTTAAGTTAACTTTCATGCTTGTTGACAGACATCTAGATTAGATCTATCGCATGCAGTAGTTTGTCTGCCGCTCTCCCTTGAATTTCTGGATATAAATTGTATAAAATTTGCTCAAGTGGCGTTTCATAGTTTATTTTTGGGTCTTTCATAGCTTATATTTTCCTATAGCTTAGCTGTTTGAATTACTTCCAATGGAATCTCTACATCTTTAGTTATAAATCTCATCTGGATATAATATTTATTATTCTGTACGGACTGTACACCATGTTTCACATTCTGGCGGGATTATAATAATTGCTAAAAATACTTGGGATGTTTGAAAAGTAATGCCTCCTAAGCCATAGAGATAATCTTCAGTACAGGAAAAAGATGGAAATCTCATGATGCAGTGTTCCAGGCTGTATGGAGGATGAGGGAACATGTCATACAGCCTGAGATATTGCAATGTGTTCCAAGTCCTTCACTCGTGTGAAGAATTGAATCTTTTCCAGATTGAAATACAATAGTCATGCTCGGAGGCTCTTGGTAGTCTCGATGTAGCGGCCAGAGTTAATTTCCTCTCCTTTTTCTAAAGATTCCATTATGTATTGGTCTACTCCCATTGTCTCAAAGCTTGTTACCATCTATCCCTAGCGATGAGGCAAGTTTTTTGGGGTAGGGAGAGACCATACTCCATTGACTGTCTCTGTGTTTCAGGGTCACAGTGGTAAGCCCACAACTCATCACAAGTAACAATTCATTCAAAAGTTGCTATTTGACTTTATCTGCATCGGTTGAACAAGTATCCCTCTAAAGCTATCAAAATGCTCATAGTTCATTCGTCTACATGATTGCTTTTACATATATATACCCTTTGTCCATGCGCAGGTGCATGCAACACCTAAATCAAGAGGGTTAGGTATAGCCAGATAGAATAATGCTCATAGCTTTATATTGGTAATGAATTTATTGATATCTTACTGTGTTATCAAATAGGAGGTATTGCTTTTCAAATGCCTCAAGTATTTTCTCCATGTTGCCATGATTTCGCTGTCTTCCGTCAATTATTTCTCCTTCACAAATTTGATTTATGTCTAATTGGACATGCTTTTGCCTTTTTCATGCATTTCATTGCTCCCTAGAGCAACCTTTGGTTTCTTTCTTCAGGAATTTGTCCAAACTGTTCCCATCGTTCCTGTTTCCTCTCTGGCGACAGCTCTTTTACTCAGGTTATCTATCCTTTCATTTGGCCTCTTCGTTTGTAAGTATTTCTTCCAGGCTTCCTACTTTTCTTTGATCTTAATGTTGACATTCTCATTCCACTATGCTGTTCTTTTCCTATCTATTAGTGTTTGGATTTTTATTTTTGCAAGGAAATTTGGGTATATCAACTTAATAACTTCCTTCTTTTGAAGTTCATAACATACCAACGTCTTCTGGGGTGACACTGCCCTATTGCAATCTCCCAAAACTCTGAAGCTGCTTGAGGTATCAACTTTCAATTGATCTCTCTGATTGGTTTATCAACTCCAGAAAGATGACCAACCAGAAGACAGTATATTTCTATGCCCTCATTGCCTTTCGTTTCGACCGTCGAAAAACCAGTGCGTCACGGAGGAAGGCTGTCGGAATTTATTAGTTAGTAAGCTGATAAATTCGTACACTCTTTCTGCCCTCTTATACCGTAATGTGTTGAAGAGAGATGCAATTGTTGGACGTGGGCCATGTGTGTTGCCTTTTCGGTCGACATGTTTTTCTTTTGGAGTGCCTCTTTGACTCCATCAATCTATCTTTTCCTTGGTCTTCCTCTTGCCCTAATTCCATTAATCTTCATGTTCTAGGCCTTTGAGGCTGGCTGTCGCAGCCCCATTCTCATAACATGACCAAAGCGTTTGGCTTGTTGTTTTCTCAATATATTGCATGCTTGATTCTATGCCCACCTGTTGTCATACTATATGTCTGCATTTCTTTCTTTTGACGTGACAAGTATGATATGTTTTGTGTTTGGCTGTAAGACATCCAATGGGAATTCTTTTAAAACTTCAGTAATCATTTGTTGAAAATCGTCCAAAATTGCACAGATGAAATAAATGCTGGGTGATTAATAGATACAAGGATATAAAAATTATCATAGACGCTTCATAAATAAGCTGAAAATTCAAGAAAATCAAGGGAAGATTTCTTTAAAAACTTTTGCTTTTAAGTACTGAACACAGAAAAAATTCATATTTTCAATGCTGCATGGAAACAGCTGTAATAACAATTCCAGCAGAGAAAGTAATAGAAAGGGCATCAACTCGATTTTTATGATACTTATGCAACTTCGTATTAATTACATCGAGATATAATTCTTCATATACCAGGTGTATAATGAATCACAATATAATACATCTCACAAAATTTATTTTCTTAATCACTGTAGGATCACCGCTTTTGGTGGATTGGGTAAATTGTAATGAATCAATGAGTTGCACACTGCTGGAATGTCCAGCCAACACATCTCTGTTGCCCACACTCTCATAAACGGACGGGATGCCATGTCACTGGATTAGTCTTGGTATGGGGGTGGGAACTTTAATCCCTAACGGAATTCCTCTCGATAAAGAACATAACCCTGGCGCGAAGAGCATCTCCCAATCTTTGGTTCGTTAGGAATGGTAGGGAGCTGCAGAGGCAAAATAAATAATAAGTTATATGGATGAATATAACCAAACTCTCCCAGCCCCATTCCCTAGCATGCCTGGACGGGAGGAGCAGATATGCCTCCGCCTCGAGTAAATGTAAGTTGGGAGACAGGTTGAAAACATATTAAGATCTATAATTTGTATCAATTTTGTTTGTGTTCCACACCCATCCCTCTCAACTAGACATCACATTATTACATACACCATACACATGCATGTGGGCATTAACAAATAGTTAGTGTCGAAAACAGAAATAGCATGTTTATGAGTGACTGTTATTTCTGTTTATTTTTCTCGACTATTTATTGTACTGTGAAACATTAGACTAATACTAGTACATTGGCAATGTCATGGTTTTAAAGGTCTTTGAAGCATTTAAATGTCCAGCAGATTGTTGGAAGATGGCCGAGTTCACTCAGCAAACAAAACATATTATCTTATACTTATATATGTTATAATGATGTCACTGAAGACAGAGCAAGGCCGTCCACAACTTCTTTTTCAATGGGGGAATCAGCATTACACAAATCACATTCTTAGTTAGTTTATCTGTGGTATCTAGACAGTTTTTTCAACAATTTATTATAGTACATGTATATAATGCAGAGAGAGATATACACACACATGCACGCTCGCATATGTGCCAAACTTGTCACATCTCCAAGACCGTTGTGTTATCAAGAATAATCGGTTAAGTGGCATATGACGTGGACATGTAAATTTACACCAAATAAGGAACATAGGCATACTTTTCAATTTGTTGGGTAAGCCAATACGTGTATTGTGATATGTATCGAAAGTGTGTCCATTTTAAACTCATAAATTTAAACTACTCATATTAAATATTATTTGAATGAGGTTCAGACACTCATAATTAGCCGACTGCACACTAAGTAGGTGGGGAAGGGGAAGCGAGGCTGCCATCTTGAGGCCTCCTCGTGAATTGAACAATGAATTAAGATGAGAAGTATGAAAATCAATGCAAATAAAAACGAAAAGGCGTCAACTACTAGAGAAACTAAAAGGAACATAATATGAAATCATAAGGTGGAAAGATAACTGTTGGAACTTGAAGTTTGAAATTGAAAGTTATAACATATTTCATAAATATTAATAAAAGTAATGATTTATTGTAAAGGTATGTTGCATAAAGAATTTAAAAAATATATCCTTACAAGCTTTGGCAGAATACATAACGTATAATGAAATGGGACACTCTGTAACGCGAACCAGATCTGAAATGAAATAAAGTGGCAGTTTACTGGAAACACACACCCCCCCCCCCCCCCATCCTGGCCTGTTCGAAACTCCTCACCTGTACGGGGAGTAGATGATCCCGCCCTCCACGGGTCTTCTGCTGCCTTGCAGGCGGGTCATTGTTGACCAAAGGCTAAGGAGTTAACCCTGACAGAAAACAACCTGCTGCTTTGTTGACAGGTCTTGACTGACCAAAGGCTAATGGAGTTAACCCTGACAGAAAATAACAACCTGCTGCCTTGCAGGCTGGCCTTGCATGACTAAAGGCTAAGGGATTTAACCCTGACAAAATAACAAGGCCTGGTAGGGGCCTCAAGGTGGCAGCCCCACCATCTACCTAGGGTACAATGGGCTAATCCCCTGCTTATTCAAAACAACCTGATTCAAAGTAATATATACAATGATATACCCCATCTTGAACTTTCGAAGACGACTCTGGAAAAGGACATGGACTGATTTTTGGAACATGGAATAATGTTAAGGCAATTAATGGAAAAGTGATAGAATTAGCTGAAGAAATGGAACAATTCAAAGTAGAAATTTTGGCTATTACAGAAACAAAGAAAAAAGGACAAGGAATAGAAAATGTAGGACCAAATGTAAAAGAGCAAAAGGCAGACCTCGGAGAAAGTGGGAAGAAGATATAAAAGAGGCCTTAACGCAAAGAAATTTAGCTTTCACGAAAGGAAACAGAAAATGTCAGGACAGGGCGGCCTGGGGAAAGATCATTTCATCTAAAACCCATACACCGGAAGGTAGAATGGGAGCTGATAAAGAAAGAAAGACTTGTTTGTATATATAATGCAATGCGCCAAACTTGTCACGTCTCCAAGACCGCTGTGTTATCAAGGATAATCGGTTAAGTGGCATATGACGTGGACATGTAAATTTACATCAAATAAGGAACATAGGTGTACTTTTCAACTTATATATATATATATCGAAAGTGTGTCCATTTTGAACTCATAGATTTAAACTACTCGTATTAAATATTATGTAAAAGAGGTTCAAACACTCATAATTAGTAAATTAGCCGACTGCACACTAGGTAGGTGGGGAAGGAAGCGAGGCTGCCATTTTGAGGCCTCCTCGTGAAATGAACAATGAATTAAGATGAAAAGTATGAAAATCAGTGCAAATAAAAACGAAAACGCTGTTAACTAGGATGTTGATTGGTGTCATACTTAAACCCACATGCTCAGTTTGTTTAGTGTTCCAAATTGCACTGCATGTCTAACTGGCAAGTTTAGAAATAGTAAAACCGTGTGTATTAGTAGTACTACGATTACGTGTGTGAACATATATAGAATGAGATGGAGAAAAATAAAGGGAAAATCTACTTTCGTTATTTTTATGGATAATTAATATTGTGCACCGTGCGTCACATTCACAACGATCATAATCCATAAAAAACCAAGTTATGTCAACATTGGTCTGTTTTCCTTTTCATTGAATTCTCACACCAATTTTTACGTATATATATATATGACTGAAACGTTACATTTTATTTCACACTATCAATATCGTGTAGTTATCTAGAAATGCTTTTGTGTTTGCTCTTCATTTTGGGATTTTTTATTAAGACAATGTTTTTAAATTCCGGTGGCGTCGACGACGGAGTGGGTGTCCGACTTGGATCACGAGGTTGCAGGTTCGAATACTAGCAAAGCTAGGTCCGTCGTTATGTTCCTTGTGAAAGACACTTTACACGCATTTTCCCCACTTGACCTAGGTGCAAATGGGTACTAGCTTGGGAGTAAAAACCTGCGTCAGACTAACGTCCTGTCCAGGAGATGATTGTTATCACCTGTTCTGGTTCACACTATAGAAATCGGGATGAGCTTCGGTTCTATGGGCCGTAATGGCATTAAAGGTACTTGAAGGAATTTTTTCTTTCCGCGACAAGCCAATACATACAATGAAACTTGATTGTATAATGATCTCAAGACTCATAATACAACTAAAGACTTGAGAGGAGAACTATATGTGTCCGCCCGTTCCTGTACCGGTAGCGTTATGATGTGACTCACAATGACATATTTATCACTCATCACGATATTTGTGTCTATGTTTGAACGCTGTGTTGGATAACGAAATTTGTGGTCAAAATTCAGGGCAAGCGTTCCTGTGCAATTGTAACAGTACGTGGTAAACTTGTTGATTCGCTTGTTAAGTAGAATTGGTTTGGTTTATTTAGTTACAGTTACAGTTACAACCAGAGGTACTGATACTTCAGTTGACTTTGTATTATTGTATTTATATGAATGTTTTGTGAGCTTTTGCAATCTTTATATTATAATAATTATATACAAACAGGCCAAAAATGCAATTCGACCTAGTGACTTTATTTCTATATATGCGAAGATTACAAATGACCTTTAAAAGTGTCTTTTGACATTTAAAACGATGACATGACAAATTGACATCAGTTTTGCTGATAACAGATTAATTTATTATGTTTTGTATAGTTCTGCTGACAAATTAGGCCTACTTTCTTTTCAAAGCCAATGGAGGTTACTGGACTTATCAACAAAAACGCTCCAACTACTTCAACTGCCTTCGATTTCAATATCACGTTATTATGCTTGGAATTCTCTGTCGACGAGCAGAGCGATATGATAACCATGATACTTGTGTCTATGTTTAAACGCTGTGTTGCATAACGAAATATGAGGTTAAAACTTAGGACAAACGTTCCTATGCATTACAACAGTATGTTGTAAACTGGGTGTTTCGCTTGTTAATGTTAAATAGAATTGTTTTGGTTTATTTTATTACACACACAAGCAAGAAGTATTTCCAATGAATGTTTTGTGAGCTGTTGCAATCTATATTATTATATTTATAAACAAACAAACCAAACTGTGATTCGACCTAGCGTCTTTATTTCTCAACCTTTTAGGCTCAAATTCTATGCGAAGGTCACTGATGACGTCTAGAAATGCATTACAACTTAATATAACCGTACTTTAAAACGATAACATATTTTTTTTGGTTATGACTGATTAATTCATTGTTTTTTTGCATTAGTCCGTTGACAACTAAGGTCCAGTTTTTTAAATTTAAGCTAAAGGGGGTCATTTGACTCTGTTCTTATCAAAACCAAAATGCTTCAACGTCCTCAACCATCTTGGATTTCGATATCGCGATATCAGGCCTGGAGCCTTCCATCGAGTGATATTGTCAACGACATATCTTCATCATAATATAAATAATAGCTCTAGATCCAGGCACGATGCATTCAGTTAAAATCTACATGAGTGACTAAAAACTGTTATAGTGGGCAGTTGGTGGATGCTGCTTCCACTGTTTTCCCCCTCACACGTTCACTTCTCACTTCTTTCATTTTGCGATTTCCTTTTTAATTCACCATGATTGATATCACTGCATGTGATGGGCGGAATACATTTCAATTAAACAAACAGACCAAAAGATCTTAATGAGTCACAGGAGTGGTCATGTATATTTTATACATGTTGTTGTCAATGTGCTTGTAAAGGTTGTTTTTTTTGTGCGTGTGTAGTTTTACTTCGTTCTGCAGTCATCTTATCAAATATCACATGGACGTGTCCACCTGGTTTGGAAAGTGTACATTTCAATTTGAAGGAGTATCTTATGAGTGGGTGTATATATATATGTACAGGTTGTATGTGCGTTTGCTTTCGTGAACATGTGCACGTCCTCTTATTTGACCCCATTTTGATTGATTTTGACCCTCTCGAGTGACTCGCTGCATGGTGGTACGCAGTTCCTGGATGTGAGGCCTTTGGAAACGTTACTATTTATATTATTGCCTGGCGTCACCTTGAACCCGCTGTTAGTGTTATCATTTCCGTGGCTGAATGACCCCGTCATCGACTGCAAAACCTAGTTATTGGTCTAGCAGCCCACGAAAGTTCATGGCAAATTCAGATCGTCGCGATATTTTTTGTTTGTTCGATTTGTTGGTTTGTATTTCATTGAGTAAATCGGAAATTGTCGTGCAGTTAGTAGACACTAGAATGAAACTGAATAAATGATTTATTTATTTGTATATAATGTCTTGATTGTATGTTATGTATATGTGTGTGGCTGCTTTATACTTACGTATTGATTACTTTTATTTACTATCTCTTGAAACTTCTAAGAAAGGAAAATGGAATGCATCATGCATGCCATACTGTGCAAACATAATATGCGATGTTCGACAATGCCAACCGGTGTTGTTTTATGATTACACTTAGACTGACATTTATAATATAATATACGACAACAATAGGCTGCTTTTCCATTGTGCGTGATGCGTAGACAACGATTACATAGACATTTGACTGAGGTGCTTCCACCTGATGCGTGATACACTTCAGCTAAATTTCCATGTTATCGTTGTATACGCACCACGCATTACACATCACGCATTGCGTACACATTGAAAATAGGCCTAACACTAAATTGCGATGTTTCAAAATACTTATCGACGTTCTTGGATTATCTCGTCATGAACGGAAATTAGTATGACTGCATGCGATGTATGACTTGCTATGCTATTGTTCATAATGTTGATATTCGACTGAAGGTCTTTCTGATTTTCCAAACAGAATTAAATCATCGGCAAATGAAAGCATCGATACATTTACTAGTTTGAGCTTCCACATACCTACATTCATTTTCTTCATTTTTGAGGATGCTTTTGACTCAATCCATAAATGTGACAACCAAAAGAGGACTAAGTATACAACCCTGTCTTACTCCTATATCTACATCAAATTCTGCAGATAAGTTTGCAGCTACTTTCACTGCACTTGTTGGTTCATTGTAAAAACGTTTAATGGCTTCTATTAAATTTTGCTCTACATTGTGTTCTTTTAAGGAATGCCATAATTCGTCCCTCCTCACAGTGTCAAATGCCTTTTTCTAAGTCAATAAAACACAGATGCAAGTCAATGTTTCTCTCAAGGAATATTTCTACCATTTGTCTAAATATGTGATCTTGTACATTTCTTCCTTGTCTAAATCCACTCTGATGTTCTTCAATCTGATTCTCTACTCTTTTCCTTAGTCTCATTTCTAGTATCCTGGCATATAGGGGCCTACTTTTCTGGAACGCTAAGTAGTGATAATGGATATCCCTATATAGTTTGAGCATTCCATAGTTGATCCTTTCTTATGTATTGGTACTACCGTTCCCTTTTTCCAGTCGTATGTCACCTGTTTGGACTTCAATGCTTGTTGGCATATTGCATGTTGTAGGCCTAGTTTGTCTGCCTCTCTCCCTTGGTTTGTCAATAAAACACAGATGCAAGTCAATGTTTCTCTAAAGGAATTTTTCTACTATTTGTCTAAATTTAATTTCACTTTTCTTAGAGATGTTTGGATTTCTTCCATTGATATATATCTACATCTTCAGCTTTCTCCTCTGGATTACTTGTTACTCTTACTAATAGTAATTGATCTTTACTCCTTGTTTCATACGTTCTGAAGGGATTATGTAATTGCTGAAAATATTTTCTCTATGTTTCCATGATTTGGCTGCCTTCTTTCATTGTTTCTCCTTTGGCATTCTTAATTTGTCGTATTGGGCATGCTTTGGTCTTTCTCATGCTCTTCATCGCCCCCCCCCGAACAGCTTTCGATTTCCTTGATAACTTTTTTGAAGTCTTTGTTCAAACTTTTTCCATTGTTCCTGTTTTGCTTTCCTAACTTCATCTTTGGCGATAGATAGTTCTTTTATTCACGTAATATATCCTATTCTCTGGTCTCTTTGTTTGCAAGTTTTTCTTCCAGGCATCCTTTTTTCTTTGATCTTAGTTTTGACATTCTCATTCCACCATGCTGTTTTTTTCCCATCTCCTTTAATTTGTTTCCTACCACAAACCTCTTCAGTTCAACTGAGAAGTGTTGCGTTATACATTTGCCACTTTTGTTCTATTGTCCTATCATTCAGATCCATCTGTCTTTCACTGATAAATCTTTTTATCATAAATAGGTACATCTCTCTTACTATTGGTTTATTTGGTTCCTTTATTTTTAGTTTAGTAGCTTTCTTTTCTTTCCTTTTCTGTTTGTTTTCTTCAGTCAGTAACCTCGTTTTGGCAATCACTAGGTGAGGACCACTAAATATTTCTGCTCCTCTATTTACTCTTGCATCCAATGTAGCCTACTGTAAAAAAAGGGAGCTGCTAACTATTATGTAGTCTATCATTGACTTTTCACACCTGTCTTCATTTACTCTTGTATATTTGTGGATATCTTTATGAGGAAAAAAGGTGTTTGCTATTTTCATGTTATTCTTTAGGCAAAAATCTATTAGTCTCTCTCATCACATCACATCATCGAAAGCGTGTGAAAGCTGCGAGTTCCCTAGGGACCCCTTGGCAGAATTAGTCTCTCTCCATTTGGAGAAGTTGTCTCTCCTTCTTTACCCATTACTCCTCCTGATGTGTCTATATTGTTGCCTACTCTAGCGTGTAAATCTCCTCAAAACCATTAGTTCCTGTTTGTGTTTAAGATTCTCTGCAGCTGTTTGTAAATCGTTTTCGAATGTATCTTTTCTTCTTTAGTGGCATCTTCATTTGGTCTATAAAGCTATTAGTATTTTAATTTCTCTTCCTTTTGGTTTAATATTTACCTCTAATGGCCGTGGGCTTATAAATTTCCAGCTTTCTAGTAGCTTTTCGCACCTTTTATGTACTAGGAGACCTACACCTGCTCTAGCTCTATCTTTGACATCTACTCCTGAGAAGATTAAAATATTATTTGGTCCTACATTTTCTATTCCTTGTCCGTTTTTCTTTGTTTCTGTAATAGCCAAAATATCTACTTTGAATTTTTCCATTTCTTCGACTAATTCTCACTCTTTTTCATTTATTGCCCTAACATTCCATGTTCCAAAATCACAGTCTGTGTTCGTTTCCATTTTCGTCGTTGAAAGGTCAAGCCGGGTGTATTATATTTATTTTTCTGCATCAGTTAGGTTTTGGATAAGCAGTATTTCACTGTATCCTAGGTAGGTGGTGGGGCTGCCACCTTGAGGCCCCCTACCAGGCCTTGTTATTTTCTGTCAGGGTTAACTCCCTTAGCCTTTGGTCTTTCAAGACGAGCGTGCATGGCAGCAGGTTGTTATTTTCTGTCAGGGTTAATTCCCTTTAGCCTTTAGTCAGCCAAGACCGACCTGCAAGGCAGCAGGAGACTCGTGGAGGGCGGGATCATCTACTCTCCGTACAGGTGCTTATCTGTCTATTGCCCGGAACAAAGTTCCTTCAAGGCCCTTAAAGCCTATAGAGCCGGAGCTTATCCCGGTTTTATAGCGTGAAGCGGAACAAGGGACAATTATCATTCACCACTTGGCCAAGACGCTAGTCTCAAGCAGGTTTTTACTCCCAAGCTAGTGCTTGTACCCATTTGCACCTGGGTAGAGTGGGGAAATGCGTGTTAAGTACCTTTCCCAAAAGGAACACAACGTCGGACCTGGCTTAGCTAGGATTCGAACTCGGGACCTCATGAAGCCCGCTCCGGCAGCCTAACCGCTCGGCCACTGACGCCACTATACGATTCTTACTACGCTATATTTCCTGTTTCTTTTGAGAAAAGGGTGACTCGGTGGTCCAGAGGCAATGTATCGACCTCTCCACAAAAAGGCCGTGGGTTCGTGACCAGATGGTTGAAAATTAATATCTGGGTTTTTTTTTTCAGGTGAGTGGATCGGTACCTATTCCCATCGGAAACGGATGATAAAAGGCGATCCCGTGCACAGATTACAACACTGCGCACGTTATATTATATCTCTTGGCTGTTTACACCACAGGGCAGTACGGGCAAATTTGAGAAAATCCTACCATAAATAAACCCGAGATCACTTTAGTTGTGGATATGGGCAAAATCAAATAATAATTTTAAAAAAGTGTTGAGAAAACTCCCGTCAAAGATCTCACTCTCCGTATTCCTGTTATTAAAATACGGTTAACATTATATTGATTCAACTCCTTAGGGGAGCGGATAGCTTAGCAGGTACAGTACTCGCCTTCCAAGGCAAAGATCGGCCGTGCAGCCTTGAATTTGAAATTTGTTTTCTGGTTTCATCTGCTCCCTTATATCTGGTGGTACGCAGGATAAAATGAGGGCCTAGTCCTATCGGAGATGAACGATAATATAAGAGGTCCCATGTGCCTTTGCACATGTAAACGAACCCTCGGTAGTTGGAAATCGAAAAAAGCAGGCCATTCCTGGCAAAATTAAATTCCTACCAAAAGCCTATTTAGAAATACACCATACAACATCTTGTACTCTGACTACAACATCTTGTACCTCTGACTTATTGACCAGTTCATAACTCTGAATAAATGAAGAAGAGGCCAAGATAAGAGGGTAGGGAAATGTGGCTGGGTATCCATACCTTCCTTAGAATAAACTTAGCCCAGGCCTAGCAGTGACAGCAACTGCTATATAATCGTCAGTATTAACGTAAAAGGCCGTAATATAATAGTATATACAAATGATTTAACTCTTTATAAGCACCTGTGAGGAACACATACGTTTATGCTCTAACGCTTACTTAGAACTTGTCTACCCTTGCTATCCAATATTTACAGTTAAAGTAAACTAAAGCAGGTCCCATACTCAGAGTTGAGCGTAGGGTGATTCGGAGTAAAGTCCTGAGTTTTCTAGGCAGGACGGACGGCATAATGTGGTAGTTTGCCATTGCTTTCCACGTCGACTTTACTTGCATCAAATCTGAATATACCTAGCTACCCATTTTGCTGCTGGGTCGACAGAAAGGCCAGAAAAATGTGCCCAGGTTGAGATTAGAATTTGGCCTTCTGTGTGATAGTCAGACGCTCTACTGACTGGACTACCAAAGTCCCCCTCCCCACCCCATTTTGAGTGATAACCGTATTAATCAGGGCAGTAGTTGCAGTTCTAAAGTGCCTCTTTTGCTATTGTTTCTTTCACGTCTCATAGGGCATTCACAAGAAAGAAAATAAGTCTGGTTGATTTTGTTTGGATAGAATTGAGGACCACCAATTTGCCTGACAAGTACAATTCCGCTTTCCCCTGCTCATCACATTGTCGCAAACTCTGTTCGAACTTAGAAATGAAACATTCACGGACGTGTTTACCGTATTATATTATTATTTTGTGCAATTCATTTTTTTCCCTCACAGGCCCAGATTATGCGATGGAGGGTCCCAGCGTGCTCACGGTTAAGACAGTGGCGAATTTCACCAATGAAACCAGTACTCCAGATGAATATCGCTTCCTGCAGGTAATGTTAGCCTGCTTGTTGTGACAGCCGCAATTATAATGTTCATAGTTTTGTCCATAATCTGTTTTGTTTTTTAATTTTAAAAAAGATAGACGGAGAATAATATTAGCGCCCTGCAAAACCCCCAACAACAACAGACTCCTCATCTTATATCATTGTTATGTAATTGTCTAAAAAGTTATTCTCGTGTTCATTAACCTTCATTCTTGCAGTATGTGTGGGACCTCAAGTCGGGCCATGAGGACTTTCTCCGGTCGCCTCTGTTTCCGGTCTTTTTGTCCATAGTTTTCTACTTCTCCCTGTGTCTTCCCTTCATGATGGCAGACTTGCTGTGCAAAAATCAGGCATGGTACAAGCACTATAAGATTCAGCCTGAAAAAGAGGTAAGTAGTCGATTTGCAATGCCCTCATCTGTTTTAGTTTTATCATATCGTTATGTCCAACCTTACCATTGCATCACGTCACGTGTCTCAGCTTTGGCCAAGCTAATCAAATTGCAATATACCTTCACAAGGATTGATCAGTACTGTTAATGTAATAGGAATCCTTAGTACACTACTTATGATGGCAAGGGGTGTACAGATAAAGACATTAAACATTTTATCTTCAATTAGTGTGGGTGGCAAGATATGCCCTGATGAACTTTATACCAGCATCAGTGTTTTATTTCAGTTTTCAGAGAGGCATTTTAATTATGTTCTTGTTTTATTGTAATTTTTATTTTATTTTATCGGCATCTTCCGGCGTTTATAATGTACGTTTGTACAGCCTTTTAAACTTTGGCACACATTTCTAATGATAACAACGAGGCTAAGATTAATCTTATACATTGTATATCTCAAAACGTTGTATTCTATGGGCTCAAAGTTTGAGGTGGAAAAATATCAGCAAGTATTGTCTGATATGGGCTCCTTAACAGTGACATATTTAGACGACGTTTGTTGTCTTAACCTTTTCGGAGGATTTATAATAGTTATTCACTAGTTCGGTTAATTCCCCCCCCCTCCTCAAACCCCAAATCGCTATGTCATAGTAATAAAATGTCATCGAGTAAAAGCATGACATAGGGAGATTAGATTGATTATAATAATTATTATTCACTACTTCGTTTACCCCCTCCCCCTGCCTACAACCTTTATGTCACAGTGATAGAAGAGCATCGTGTGGAGACATGACATAGGGAGATTGTATTGATCATGCATACTAATTTTGATTAGGAGGTAACGGCATCCTGCCACACTCCCTTTTTTACATAGAAGACGCCCATATCCGATTTACTGACTTCTTTCTAGCTAATGTTGCATGGTTCGTTGAGAAGTGAACCTGACCTAGACGCTTTATAAAAGGGGTGATGGTGGCAGTGTTAACATGTTGACATAGCTTGCTGAACATCGCATGAAATATGCACACGTTATGTTAGCGGGATGAGGGAGAGCACGTTAACGTTTTGCATTGTTTGCCGAGAATTGGGCCAAACCTACACCTACACACTGTGAAGCGGGGCCTCGATGAGAGAGAACTTGTTTACATTTTACATAACTTGCCAAGAAATGAATCAAATGTGCGCATTTTGTAGCGGGGTTAGGGTGAGAGATATTTTACGTTTTACATAACTTGAGAATAGAATCAAATGTATTCACAAAATGATATGGGGATCATTTCGAGGAGGTCCCGTAAAGAATTTACATAGCTTACTAAGAGAATTGAATCCAACCTATACGCTTTATTTCGAGGTAAAGGTGAACGAGATGTTTTCGTGTTGTTTTTTTTCTTCTTGCTTTTCTAATTCTCCCCAACGGTGTTTGTTTGCCTGTCTTAGTTTTCTCTGCGTATATCACTCTTTCTCTCTCTTCACCCTCTGTCTGTCTATCTGTCTATCTGTCTGTCTGTCTGTCTGTCTGTCTGTCTGTCTCTCTCTCTCTCTCTCTCTCTCTCTCTCTCTCTCTCTCTCATCTACCCTTCTCTTTAACTCTCTCTTTCCCTGTCTGTCTATATATCTCTCTCTGTCTCAGTCTGTGTGTCTGTCTGTCTGTCTGTCTGTCTGTCTGTCTGTCTGTCTGTCTGTCTGTCTGTCTCTCTCTCTCTCTCTCTCTCTCTCTCTCTCTCTGTCTCTGTCTCTGTCTCTGTCTCTCTCTCTGTCTCTCTGTCTCTGTCTCTCTCTCTCTCTCTCTCTCTCTCTCTCTCTCTCTCTCTCTCTCTCTCTCTCTCTCTCTCTCTCTCTCTCTCTCTCTCTCTCTCTCTCTCTCTCTCTCTCTCAAGGTGTGGGCCTTGGTAGTCCAGAGGCGAGGTGCCGATCTCTCAACCCAAGGGTCGTGGGGTTGAAGCCCCGCCAACGGTTGAAACATTTTCTCGAGTAAATTCTACTCCCCCCCATCCCCGGTGTAGGTATGGATCGACACCTTGTCCCATCGAAGACGGATGATAAAAAGGAGGTCCCGTGTGCAGATAACAACACTCTGTGCACGTTAAAGATGCCTTGGTTGTTTACAGAGCAGTTCAGGCAAAAATTAAAAATCCTACCAAAAATTCCGAAATCACCTTAGTTGTGGATGTGGGTAAAATCGAAATCAAATCATATCAAAAAGTGGTCAGCGAAAGGCCATCGCGGTTTGACCTACAACAACGATCATCTCACTGTTCTCTGTGTGCTGTTTCTTTCTGTCTTTCCAAGGTGACATTGCGAGGCATCTATGATACGCTTAGTCTGACGTTCTGGAACCACATCTTGTTCATCATGCCAGCAGCCATCGGCCAATGGGTTTGGGTCCCACCCACAGCCTTTCCCACCCTGGCCCCTACCCTGTGGGAGTTCTTTGGCCAGCAGGTTGCCGCGCTGTTTATCTTTGATTTCCAGTATTTCATCTGGCATTGGACTCATCACAAGGTGAGTCTGAATGCATCGGTCCAGGTGTTCAGATCAATGGGTGCGATTAGAAGTACATTAGTCGTATTTTTTGTTTTTCTTGCCTTGTTTACATTTGTCAAAGTGTGTGTGTGTGTGTGTGTGTGTTGGATGTGCGTGTGATTCTCATTGAGCTAAACCTTGGCAAAATTCTTTGTGATGTATGTATGTATATATATATATATATATATATATATATATATATATATATATATATATATATATATATATATATATATATATATATATATATATATATATATATATATATATATATATATATATATATATATATATATATATATATATATATATATATATATATGTATGTATGTGTATTCGAGCAAGGGCGCGTGTGTGTCAGATGCAATAAGTAGACTTCCATTCAAACCTGGAGGATTGAAGAGCATGAGCTAATGCCGGTTAACTGAAGTGTCAAGTGGAACAATGATTGCAAGATAGGATAGTGGTCTGTTACAGGCGTTACACCCCAGCTATTGTTGATACCCATGCCCCCTAAGCACTTTTGGGGGGGTGTTGAGTATCTTTTCCAAGGCTAGCAATACAATGATTCAAATTCACAATCTCGTGGTCTCAGGTCCGACTGTCTAAACACAAGGCCACCGATGTCTCAAGGAGACATAGCATCGGATTCCATAAAATTGATGGTGTAAATCTGTGAAGAATTTAATGCCTCGTGGAACTCGTGTAATGAGGTGCCATTAAAGTGCACACCCTTTGCAGATTGTTATCCTCGTTCAGTAGTCTTTGTTTAATATTGAATTGTTATTTTTGGTCTTCTACTTCTTCTTCTTCTTCTTCTTCTTCTTCTTCTTCTTCTTCTTCTTCTTCTTCTTCTTCTTCTTCTTCTTCTTCTTCTTCTTCTTCTTCTTCTTCTTCTTCTTCTTCTTCTTCTTCTTCTTCTTCTTCTTCTTCTTCTTCTTCTTCTTCTTCTTTCTTTTTCCCCTTCTTCTTCATCTCACCTGTCTTCTCTTCCATCTTCTTCTTTATGACTCCCAGCCCATAGCTCTTACTCCTTCTCAGTTATAGTGACCATTCTTCCATTAGATCCGATTTTTGTACAAGACGATCCACTCAGTGCACCATCGCTACAGCAGCCCCTTTGTGTGGGTGACCGAGTATCTCCATCCCTGGGAGCTGGTCACAGTCGGCTTTCTTACCACCACCAACACCTGGTTTTTCGAATCACATCCACTGACCATCTGGAGGTGAGGGAGGCTTAACATTTTGTTTAATTACAGAGAGAGAGAGAGAGAGAGAGAGAGAGAGAGAGAGAGAGAGAGAGAGAGAGAGAGAGAGAGAGAGAGAGAGAGAGAGAGAGAGAGAGAGACAGACAGACAGACAGACAGAGACAGAGACAGAGAGACAGAGAGAGAGACAGAGACAGAGACAGAGACAGACAGACAGACAGTCAGACGGAGGGAGGGAGTGGGAGAGAGAGAGCGCGCGGGCGCGCGCGCGCGAGAGAGAGAGAGGGGAGAGAGAGGGGGAGAGGAGGAGAGAGAGAGGGAGACAGGCAGGCAGGCAGGCCTGCAAACAGATCTGTTTGTGTGAGTATGTGTTTGCTTCGCTTTTATTGTAATGTTGTATATGTGTGTATGTGTATATTTGCTTTGCTTGTAATGTTTTTGTGTGTTGTTTCTGTGCGCAAAACGAAGCCGTGCTCTCCAAATAAAGAAATTTCTTCGTGTTCTTTTAGATTCCTAGTAATGTAAAATTCGCCATTGAGAAACCGATGCTGCACTGGCCATTCAGTGATACAACGATCCCTCTGTGTGGGTCAATCGTCGTTCGCTAACAAAGTAGGCTGTGAAACAATATTTATTATGAAACTAATCGTTTGAATGGGTTTTCTTTTTTCTCTTTTCTTTTTCGATTTTTGTTTGTTTTGTTGAGAATTTTGCTTGAGGGTAAATATTATTAATTTAAAACCGTGTTTCTATTCCTGAACATCCCCATACACGCTCCTTGATCGAATAACGTCCAAGGAAGACTCTTGGGGCAATGTTAGAAGGGAGTGCTGCTTTAGGAGTTATTTACTTTATTCGAAGGTAAAATGACAGAAAGAGACCGATTTTAATGCCAGTACATTACCACACATCAGGTTATTTTGGCCCCAGCAATGTCTTCCGTTCATGGCTGCAGTGAGTTAGCAATACCAATCAATGGATTATGTTAACAGGAGATAACATTTACGCTAATACGCGTAATGCCCACACGTGGACACACTGCTCATACCTTACACTCACACTCAGCCGCACACACGTGCAGGAAGGAAAGGCGATGACAAAAGGGACCAGATCTCAGCATGGCTTTGGTGTTGCCATATTATTACATCATGACATCACCATGGAGACATGATTTAGACACAGGAGGTAGTAATGCGCACGTCAGTGAAAATGTCAGCGTGCCCTGATCGCTTAACACATCTTGTTCCGTCTCCGGTTTCTTTTCTTCTTGACCGAGTGTCCACTTGAATTTTCAACGCTTCCAGGCCAGGCAAAACGTGACATCATCTCACTGTGGGTCACGGCTATTTTGCCTACGAGTTACATCTGCAAGTGTCAGAAAAAACAAGCAAGTGGACGCGTCGCCTGAAGAGAAAGAATTCAAGAGTGGTTGACGTATTTGCAGAACGTAGGACGCAGAGCGGATTGTTTTCCAGTATTTAATAATATGCAATTAACATGCATTTATTTTTGTTTACGATAAATCCTCTTGTCAACCTTAGCAAACCACTTACATGTACACACATTCGTACACACACACACACACACACACAGACACACTTGAGGGAAAGCGAAAGCGAAATTAAAGTATTTATAGGCG
>JAXRKP010000766.1:52500-62500 GCA_037039925.1 Doris montereyensis | reverse complement strand
TGATATTTATTGTATTCTTATTTTCAATCACTTGCAAAGATCTATCTTCTTTGAGTATTGTTGTCTTTCTTAAAAAATACCCTTTGCTCTTGCGACATCCCAGTGGTTGGTTGCTGGAGGGGGGGGGGTGCTACTGGTAGGTCCTACTTCTTTCTATTCACTCCTTCGTGCATTTCTTTCATCTTCCTGCTTCTTTTGCTTCACCCTGATAGCTTCACATACATTTGACAGGGTAAATTCCATTGAATTTCTTTATTTGATTTGATTTTACCCACATTCACAACTAAGGTGATCTCTGGGCTTTGGATAGGATTTAATGGGTTTTTTTGCCTGACTGCCCTGTAAACAATCAAGGGATCTTTAACGTGCTCAACATGTTCTGATTTGCACACAGGACCTCCTTTTTATCATTTGTGCCTGTGTCCCATTTCAATGAAACATGCAACCAAAGCAACACTTCAAGAAAGCTCATGATATTTTATTTTTTCTGTTGTTGTCTCAACAGCTACATGATGGTAAGCATTCTGCTCAGTGTTGAGGCCCACATTGGCTTTGACTTCCCATTTCTGTTCCACAACCTGGACCCGTCTGGTATGATTGGTGGCTCCCCTAAGCATGACATGCACCATCAGAAGCCCCTTACTAACTACGCACCTTTCTTCAATCACCTGGACAAGATTTTTGGTTCCTTCTGTCCGGCTATGAGTGGTGGAGGCAAGAGAAGCAAGGCCCTTCAGGAATATGAACGCAGAGTGCAAGAAGGGAAAAAGTTTTTGTAACGGTCTATTTTGCTCACTGCGCATCTTACGATCTGATTATTTTTCAGTGAAACAATATAAAATGAAACAAGGACAATAACAAGAAGAAAAGCCAAACGCTGAAAACATCAAATGTGTGTATTTGTGCGTTTGCATAATGCTGTAAACATTCTCAGAACACGGCGCACACACTGTAAAAAAAATGTTTCCCAAATTGATATGTTTTGTTTAAGAAGTGATTTTATATTTTTTATACCTGCAGTATGTTGCCATTTGGGAATTATTTTTCAACAACAAATATCGAAACAAAGAGAAGGATTGAGGGGAAAAAGTTGCATCATGTTTAAATGTTTTTGTCCATTAAAATTGTTATTTCAAGCTATTACACTATTTATTTATTTTAACAGCAATATTTATAATTCAAGTAGTGATAGAAATTGTGATCTGGGTTTTGTAAAGAGTATAAACTCATTGGGTTTGTGTTATCAGAGGGTTTGTGCTATCAGATCAGAGGGCTATTAAAAGCTGAATAAAGGCATTACGTGTGACTGGAGAGAAAAATAAGAAAGTTGATGACATTTTTGTAGAATCTTCAGAAATGCTCTCTTCTGCTTTGGGCACTTGTTTTGGGTTTTCTGCACATAAGAAAAATGGATGCTTGTTTAGCAAACTTTGGCTTTTTAGAAAATTTTACAATATGTACGACATGAGCTTGTATCCTTGAGAATGATTTTAGTCAGGACATTTCTACGCATGTTAAATGTTTTGGTTTTATTTATTTATTTGGTACTTTTCAGATTTACCAAAAAATGCTGGTGTTTTTTCCATGCATTTCTTTTGCCCCTCTCGATTGCTATGCTCTGTATGTCTAAATATAATTTTTATTCTTTACATGTTTAGACATTGGTGATATTTACTACATAATCTATTAGGTTTTTGTTTATTTATTTATTTGTTTTGTTTATATATCTATTATTATTTTTGTTGCTTTTTCTGTGCCATTTTCCCCATTTTCTTTATTTCTGTATACACAAGTGTGATTAGTACTAGTACATTTATTGTGCACGTTGCTAGGCTTTTTTGGTTTGTTCTTTCTTTTGGTGGTTTTCCCTTTTGTGTGTGTTTTCTGATCCCCCCTGTTTCCTCCCATTCCATTCCATCAGTGGTTCTGATACATTTTTGTCTTTAACATTGTTGCTTTTTTTGTTGCTGCTTCTGATGACATGTTGCCCCACAGAATTCCATGGTTCATGACTGAAACAGAACAAGATGGATTTACATACTTTACAAAAGGTATGAGATACTATTGAACCTGAAATATGCGGTGTTATGTCCAAACAAACTCTTTTAAATTCTTTTTCTTTATTTTGTTGTTTAGAACAAGGATTAATGAGCTCATGACAAGTCATGTTGTTTTGAAACATCTTTTGTTGTCTGAATTAGCATTACTGTAGACTGACACGAATGCTTATAGTAGAATTGTAGATGGTCTCTCTTCTTCAGATCTTCCTTTATGATGTCACAGCTGTAGGATTCCAGAGGTTGACGGGCGCTGCTAGTAGGTCCTACTTCTTTCCTTTTACTCGTTCACTTCTCTTTCATCTTGCTGTTTCCTCTTAATTCCCCCCCTGAAATCACCATAATGGTGGACGGGGTGAATTTCAATTTTAAAATCAAACTAACAAAAACGTGGGATTTCATTAAAAGCTAGGATAGGGAGGGGGTGGATTCTCAAGTTGTTCTTTGAATTAAATATTACAAAATCAATATTTTCTCAGTTTAATCTCTATCTGGTGCATAAATTTTAATTGTTTTGGATTTGAATTGCTCAGTGAGTATTTTTTAAGCATACATAATCTGTTGGATGTCACTAATTTGAATCCTTTGGGATTTTGTGAAGTTACTTTCCCTTATAGTCCACTTACCTTGTTTAATGTTTGCAATTTTGATCCTAAAATCAAAAGGAAAACTGTTTTGTTTTAAATTTGGAGTTTGCTGCATTGTTATTAGAATATCTTACTTCACATCAGTAACTGAATCACTGTAAATAGCGTGTTCTGTTTGATAAGCAAATTAAATGTCGTTATTTATGCATGTGCTTTAGATCTAAACAAGACAGCTAGTTGACGTTTGATCGCAGAAATTTGTGTTTTTATTTCATGTAAAATGTACTAAAACTTATATAATATAAATAAAAATAACAGTTAATTGAAATTAAGAAACAATGACATCCAAGAGTTTATTAGTTGTAATAATGTGGTTTGATATCTGATATGAGAGAACAACTCAGCTTTCAAGTTCAAAACAGAAAGATATGTTTTATAATCATGTACATGAAAGGAAGAAAACTTGTATTTGAGTTATGGAATTTGTGGGGGGTTTTTTCAATTTAAGGGCGCCTGTAGTTTCAATGCTCATATATGGGTTTTGTCTTTGGACTTTGAATTAAGTGTAAACTTGTTGACTATGTTTATGAAAATCAATTCTATGGTTCTATTGATGCCATATCACTTCGTCTCATTCTGTCATGTATTCACTCATGAATTTTGCAGTGGGATAAATGATGTTGTATTTTCCAATTTTATGCCTCTTAAGTCTTCTTGCATATATGTATATATACATACATAGATACATATATACATGCATCCAATCATACATACATACATACATACATACATACATACATACATACATACATACATACATACATACATACATACATACATACATACATACATATATACATACATACATACATGCATACATGCATACATCCATACATGCATACATACATACGTACATACATCCATACATACATACATACATACATCCATACATACATACATACATACATGCATGCATACATTATGCGTTTCATACATAAATACATAAGCGTTTACTATACACATTATATGAAACATCTTTTCTGGTTAATCGTGTCTTTGCTGTAGCTTCCATTATTATTATGATTGTTACAAAAAGATATCTTTATTATTATTATTATTATTGTTGTTATTATTATTTTGATGTTGATGATGAATGGTAAATTTTGATGTTGATGGTGATGATAATGATGAGATGACAATGATGTTCAATCATTTGATATTAATCATGCTTCACAGTAGCTTCAAAATCCAGAGAGTATATCATATATTATATACATGTAATATATTATTATCATGCTACTTGTAGACAGACAGACGTGTCTCTCGATGGTTTGACCCTGAATGAAAGTCAAAAGTCTTTGTTTGTTTTTCCTATGTACAATGCAACTACTACATGACGTTTCAAATACAATCACTTTGCGTTGGCACCTACAGCACGACTATACTACAACTACTGCCTCACTGCTACTGCCTGCCAGGTAGTGCTTCATCCGCTACGTGGTTCCCATACATGGGCAAAGACGCCACCAAACTTGGCAAAGCTGTAGCTGCGGTTGTTGTGGAAACTCTTCCGTCTATGTATGTCCATATATAGCCATCACAAGCTGCGACACAGCGACACGACACGAAAGTAGGCGAATGCTAATCGGAAGGCTGGCCATGCCACAGTGAGGAAACGTATCCGTAGACAATTAATTCGTGGATTTGAGTTTCAGCCAGATTCTTTGTTTTATTTTATGTACTATTACGGCATTACCTCCTCCCGTTTTAGTCAATTGAACATCAGGGCAGTGCGGGCAAAATTTTTAAAAATCCTACCAAAACCCCGAGATCACCTTAGTTGTGGATGTGGGTAAATCAAATCAAACAAACAAACCCCTTATCTTCAACCATTGCTTTCTTGCTTCCTAGACGAGTGTTGTCCTTTATATGAACGATGATGATAATATTTACAAAACAACACCAAATAGCATACCAAGGCAAATCTCTATACACGTACTATTACTATATCCCATAATGGGCCTGTAGACCCACTCGTCAACCTATCGTAACTTTTGCATAAGACCAACACAAGCCATTTCCCCCACCCCAAACCCTCCAACAAGGAATGCAGATGAGCAAAAGGCCTGAAAATTGAGTACATTGTCATGTATTATGTTGTATAAGGCAGGGTCACCCAGCAATGAATCTTTCCTCCTCATTAGCCCATGTGGCCATTAACGATAGGTGTTGACACTATGTGTGTGTAATCAAAACGACTTTGTTTCCATTTGGGGCAAACATCCGGTCATGTAAAATTGACATCCAAACTAACAATCTGAGATGTAAGCCTCAATAGGTAGAATATATCGCGATCCTTGTCATTGGTTTTCAATCAGAAGAGCGACATTCACTAAGTGGGAAAGACTAAGGAATCACTAAATTCTTATGAGCTTTAAGAAGACCCAACGCTCAACAACAAAAGAAAATATGTTTTCCTATGTCAACTTCTTAAATTGGTCCATCTACATTTTGTCTTTGTTCCTTTGATTGTAGTACTGAATGACTAAAGATACATTTTTCTTCTCTAGCAATGATTACTACAAAACAGAAATAAAGTAAATACATACTTATTAACTTAAATCACTCAATAACTGAATAATCAAATAAATGATTAAATAAATCAATAACTAAATAATCAAATCGATGTTTGCATGATTAAATTATGAAGATAAAGAAAATCAACAAACCTAAATAAACAATAGCTAGCTTATTTTGTAACGTTTTGACTCTAAGGACATTAATTTGCTTATTGTTGATTCGACGATCGCACCGGAGCTGACACTAGTCATGCCGAACGCGTCAGTCTAATCACCGATGACAGCGTGTGTGTGTAGTATTAGTGGTAAACGTATTAAGGTGAGAATAGGATACCACAAAGTCATGCTACGTAAGAAGCTAATTAGGAACGATAATCTTCTTTGGTGTCCAGGGAACGATAATCTTCTTTGGTGTCCATGCCGGCTCTCGCTCTCTCTCTCTCTCTCTCTCTCTCTCGTCTCTCTCTCGCTCTCTCTCTCTCTCTCTCTCTCTCTCTCTCTCTCCCTCTCCCCCTCTCTCTCTCTCTCCCTCTCTCTCTCTCTCTCTCTCTCTCTCTCTCTCTCTCTCTCTCTCTCTCTCTTTTATCTATCTCTTTTCCGACGTTTTTAAGACTTTATCTATCTCTTTCCGACGTTGTTTGGGTTGTTCCCCCCCCTTTCTTTACTGCATCATAATTTATCAGTTTATATTATGGTGTTTGACATCATAATTATATGATTACGTAAGTGTTTGACATATGTGATTAAGCTGTCACGTAAGAGATAATTTCAATTGGAACTGAACCGTTACTGATCACAAAACCAGCGACAACACAACAAGATGCACCTAAAGCTGTTGTAAGATGGAAGTGGGCGCTATAGAAATGAACTATATTATTCTTATGCTTATTTGTCCACATGTGTGATATTTGCTTTTGGTGTTTGTCGTGTAGTATGTAGCAAACAAAAATAAAAATGAACATTTCCTGAAGAGCAAGCTCTTTTCGCTTAGTAAATGAGTAATTTTTAATAATGTTATTTCAATCACATCGAATATAAAAGGAAAGGTGGGGGTTGGGGGGGGTTGGGTTCCTGATATTAAATATGTCCATCGTCTTCAACTAGCCATGAAGTGTTGAAACCCTTCCATATATCGTCACTCATTAGTCAACTGCTCTAGGCTGTCGGTGTCTTGTGATGGCTGTAGAACATTATTATGTATACCGGTATTATCTTCCTACGACATGGTGGAGAGTTGTCCCGTTGTAGTAATGCCAACATCAAAGTGATTGGTGAAACTGATGCAATGTACAATTTACAAAGATGGTGCTGCACCGCTGGTTGAAGGCTCCTTTCACTTACTACACTATTGCACAATGTTCTGTTACATTGAAGTTAATATTATTTATCATCTTGTTCTCTTTTCGCGCAATTTTGTGTGTGTGTATTTTGATTTATTTATTTTTTTCTAATTTTGATATGACATTTAAAAAGTATAATGTTGTTCATGCATGGAACAATGTGTCTCAACATGATAGCCATACTGCAATGCATTTATTTATTTTATAACAATTTTATTTGAACAATTTTACTAATTGGCTTGTGATCAAATCTACCAAAGACTAATGAAAAAAGGAACGTGATCACATTTGATATCATTCTTTCTTTAACTGTTTGTCTGTCTAACTGTCTGCCAGTCTCCTCTCTCTCTCTCTCTCTCTCTCTCTCTCTCTCTCTCTCTCTCTCTCTCTCTCTCTCTCTCTCTCTCTCTCTCTCTCTCTCTCTCTCTCTCTCTCTCTCTCTGTCTCTCTCTGTCTCTCTCTCTCTCTCTCTCTCTCTCTCTCTTTCTCTCTCTCTCTCTCTCTCTCTCTCTCTCTCTCTGTCTCTCTCTCTCTCTCTCTCTCTCTCTCTCTTTCTCTCTCTCTCTCTCTCTCTCTCTCTCTCTCTCTCTCTCTCTCTCTCTCTCTCTCTCTCTCTCTCTCTCTCTCTCTTCTATCTCTCTCTTTCTTCTTCTTTCTTTCTTTCTTTCTTTCTTTCTTTTTCTCATCGAGTATGTCAAAGCCAAAAATCCTTATCCTGATACTGATACCTCCTATTCAGTGCATTATGACGCCACCCCTATAATAAGTTGCCGAAGACTTAATACTTTGGTAGATGTAATACACCGGTTCTCTCATTATTCCCAACAATGCTAGTCGTTTTTGCATTTATTTAATTTTATTTGTCAGCTTTAACACAATAAAGAAAGTTAAAAAAAAAACAACAAAAAAGACTCAACGAAGATTGAATTATTGTTTTTGTTTTTGTCTTATTGTTTTTTCTTTCTTTCTGTTTATGTGTACATGGTTGATGTTGCTACTTGCTAATTATTTGACGCTTATATTATAACATATACACTGAAAATCCCTTCAGACAGCTGAAGAAGTTCTTTTCTCATGTGTGTGTTAAAGTAGTAGTACAGTAGTAGTGTGTGTGTGTGTGTGTGTGTAGTAGTACAGTAGTAGTAGTAGTAGTAGTATTGGTGGTAGTGGTTGTAGTAGTGGTGGTATTGGTAGTACAGTGGTAGTAGTATTGGTAGTGGTAGTAGTAGTGGTATTGGTAATTGCAGTAGTGGTATTAGTGAGTACGGTAGTAGTGGTAGTGGTACGCAGCAGTAGCAGCAGTAGCAGCAGCAGTAGTGGCAGTTAGCAGTAGTGGTAGCAGTACAGTAGCGTATTAGTGAGTAGTGGCAGCAGCAGCAGTATTAGCAGCAGCAGCAGCAGTATTGCAGTAGTAGTAGCACAGTGGTACGGTGGTAGCAGCAGCAGCATTGAAGGTGGTAGTGATGGTGCAGCAGCAGTGGTGCAGTGGCAGCAGTGAGTGGTAGTATTTGCAGTAGTGGTGAGTGGTAGTAGTAGTTGTAGTAGTGATAGGTAAGTAGTGGTAGTAGTACAGTAGTGGTAGTAGTAGTAGTATTTGCAGTAGTGGTAGTAGTAGTAGTATTTGCAGTAGTTGTAATATTTGCAGTAGTGGTAGTAGTAGTAGTAGTAGTAGTACAGTAGTGTTAGTAGTAGTAGTAGTATTTGCAGTAGTGGTAGTAGTAGTAGTATTTGCAGTAGTGGTAGTAGTATTTGCAGTATTGGTAGTAGTAGTAGTAGTAGTATTTGCAGTAGTGGTAGTAGTAGTATTTGCACTAGTGGTAGTAGTAGTAGTATTTGCAGTAGTGGTAGTAGTAGTAGTATTTGCAGTAGTGGTAGTAGTAGTAGTAGTAGTAGTAGCAGTATTTGCAGTAGTGGTAGTAGTAGTAGTAGTATTTGCAGTAGTGGTAGTAGTAGTAGTATTTGCAGTAGTGGTAGTAGTAGTAGTATTTGCAGTAGTGGTAGTAGTAGTAGTATTTGCAGTAGTGGTAGTAGTAATACAATTTACATTGGGCGGTCGGCATGCGCTTCTGGTAGTGGTAGGTCTTCTTACTTCTTTTCTTTCACTCATTCACTTGTCTTTCATCTTGCTGTTTCCTGTTATTCTTATTCACTCCTGAGACCCCCGTATGTAGTATAATAAACAAGAATGCCCGCAGACATTGATGATTATGATTACTCTTTTATCACTTTTTTTTCTTCTTTTTCAACGATTTTTTCTTTCATTCTTTCACATGTCTTGGGGGAGTCGGTGACCCATAAGCAAGGTGTCGGCCTCAGTCAAAAAGGGACGTGCATGTAGTGGGTTCGTGCCCCGGCAGGTTGAAAAGTTTTTCTCGAGTTGTTTTTTTTTCGAGTATAACCTCTCCCCCCACCCACCCCCACCCCTCTCTCGCCCGTGTGGTGGATCGACATGTAGTCCGATCGGAGACGGACGGTAAAAGAAGGCCATCACACTCTGTGCACGTTAAAGATCCTTTGACTGTTTACAGGGGAAGGCCGGCAAAATAAATAAAAAATCCTACCAACAATCCCGAGATGACCTTAGTAGAGGAAGTGGCTGAAATCAAACTAAATAAAATTCACCTGTCTCTCTTCTAGCTGTTTCTTCTAATTTACCCCGGAGATCACAGAATGTGGTGTACGGGTTAAATTCCACAGAAACAAGAGTTTTTAAGGTCGGTGAGAGCAGCTGGTCTGTAGGTCTTGATTTTGTTCATTTTACGATTTTGTCTTTCTTCTTGCTGTTTTCCTCTTAATTGGGAAAGGGATGGGGGTGTGTGTGTGTGGAGGGGGGGTCACTCGTTAGTCAGAAGGCAAGATGTCGGCCTCTCAGCCTCAGGCCTCTCGACTCAAAAAGTCGTGCAGGTTGAACATTTTTCTAAACTTTTTTACCAGTAAAAATAATCTACTCGCTCTAATCCAGGTAGGTGGATAGACACCCTAGTCCTATTGGAGACGGACGATAAAATGGAGGTCTCGTGTGCATGTCTAAGACCCCTTGACTGTTTACAGTAAAAGAAAGCACATTTCCCACAATCTAGACGAAACCATCATAAGGCTTTGATTACGTAAGATCATTACGGAAGAAGAAACGTATTATAATTATTATTACACTCGTTGTCGTGCCTCTAATGAGTACGTGTATCAATTATAAGACAATGCCTTTGGCTTCTTTTTTCACATTAAGATTATCATTTCATGAAGAAGTTAACAGGGTAGTAATATTGTTAGTTATGCATTTATCTAGCTCCTTCAATACACTGAGTGAAAGTGAAATTCCCCATAACTATTTCTTTTTCAATCGAAGTAGCAAGCAACACATCTGTTTTGAACGAATGCCCTTTTCATAACATTCTAATTAATTGTGAAACTAACTATAATCAGATTAAATTCTAGAT
>JAXRKP010000766.1:45000-47500 GCA_037039925.1 Doris montereyensis | reverse complement strand
CAACTTTTGTAAGTTCTATTTTTTATTTATTCATTTACTTGAAGATTTCATCGTTTTAATGTGTAAGATATAATTGGAATCTATCTTTGTTCTTCTTCTTCTGTGTCAAAGATTATGTCCACATCATCCGCATATATCAATTCCCTGGTCAGAGTTTCACTCTTAGGTAATTAAGTTCTCAGTTCCTTCAGACCTGCTTCTAGATATACAGTGAACAGGACTGGACTGATGCCGTTTTCCTTGCAGCATGCCGATTGAAGTTCTAATTTTCACTGATTCCTTTCCGTACGTAAACCTCAGGGTTGTATTTGAAAGCAGTGTTCGAATTGGTTTAATAATGTGATCTTTGTCTAGAAATATTTCCAAGACTCATCGATTTTGTTCGGCATATTGTGTCGAAGGCTGAACTCATGTCGATTCCTAGTATAGCAAAATTTTCTTGATATTTTTCCGCTCTTGCTTTCAGCCATCGATGAGTCCTGTTAGTTCTGAACACACTTTGAGACGGGGATAAATAATCTTCCAACTTTGGTCTTATTCTGTTCAGTGTGGTTATACTAAGAAACTTTCGTAAGTGCATAGCAGCACGCTTGGTCTAACTTACTGCTTTGTACATTTTCACGGTGTCTGGTGTTTGTTGAATTTCCAAAGCCATGTTGTCTATTTTCTATATGTAGTTTGTTTTGAGACTGCGTTTTTATTTGGTGCATGACTTTGTTTCTTTCATTCTTCCATTATTTTCTAGTTTTTTTTGTTTTCTGTTTTGTTGCTTTCGATATTTATTCTCATTTCCTTTTTGTTGGTTTGAGAATTTTTGTAAAATTGGGTAATATTCTCTTCTGTTCTTATGCAATAATTTTGGTAGGGTGTCTTCTATAGTGTGTTTTATGCTCAGTGCTAGTTTATCGAATATTATAACGCTTGGTCTTGTTTCCGATGACACTTTCAAGCACTGTAAGTTAGTTGCAATATTATTTTGGAATGCCGTTCGGATAGACTCGTTTTGGAGCTTGTAACATCAGGGGTTGCTTTTGATCGTCATTGATATTTATGTTTGGGTGTTTATTCCTTGGTTTTAAATTTGGTTATCAATAGTCTATGGTCTGTGTTTGTATCTGTTCCTGTATACGTCCTTGAGTATTTTAAATTTCCCTGATATCGATCCCTGATTATGGTATTGTCTATTTGATCGTATATTTTCACCAGGTTGTCTTTTGGTGTTTAAACATTCCTTCCTATGTTATTATGTGTCGAGAGGAATGTTGAAAGCTGTGTTCGTGATGAAAAGTATGTTTTCGGTGCAGAAATCGACGAGACTTTGACCGTTGCCATTTCTTTTACCTTTCGTGTGTGTTTCTTCTTTTCTCCGATCTTAGATTTGAAATCACCAGCAATGACAATGTTTTCGTTGGCGTGTTGTCTAATGATCCTTGTGAAATTGTTGTAAATGTCTTCTCTTTCCTTTGTGTTTTTGTGTGTTGCGATTGTCGTTGGCAAACGCGTATTGATCATGGGGGTTGTTTTGTCTGTACTTGACATATTATATGTTTTTATTTTCAGCGCAGCGATTTACACACCAATGAGATTCATTAAGGTGTGTTATTCTTTTTTTTTTACCCAGACCTCCTTGCCTATGTGTAGGTTCATATGTTATCATTCTATTTCCTTCGACTGTTTCATCGATCGCTATAGATTTGGTTTCTTGTATTGTCATGGTGTCCAGTTTATATTTTATCATGTCTTTTATTATGTTTCTTTTGAGTGCCGATGCAATCCCTTTAACATTGAATGTTGCGATATCCATGCTGATATAATGCGTAATAGGTGTCTGCATGAGTTGTAGTGTATATACACTGCGACGCACTCTTAGTGAACGTTTGATTTTAAATCGTTTTAAAATGTAAACAATCGATAATATGTCTAATTGAAGCTCGAGACTAATATTTACATGAAATCATAGACACGAATAGATTATGCCAGTAGTTAATATTATATTATGTTTATCTATTCTTACCCGAAATACAGAGGAAGAACACCAACATCATTGCCAACGACACGCAACCACGACTTACAAAACTACACAAAATATGCTAACACGCAGGCTCAGGAACATCGAAACCCAAATGGAGAAGATACAAATATACCAGCACAACTAAAAACAGAAAGAGGCCCAATTGCTTCGAAGATTCTAGCACATGATCAATACACATGGAGAGATGTTACAAAACAAATTAATTAATCAACGCAGAGATTATTTAGAACCAGCTTTATGTCAGAATACACAGTAAAGGCCAAGCTTCTTTATTGACTGCATGCCATTCTATTACTACTTACTTCAAAAAAAATCCTATTTAAAATCATTGAATTATGATCATACCGAATTTCTTATTTTAAAAAATATCATCTTTGCAAATATAAGCTTTTATCTATTTCTTCTTTACTAAAGGTTACCTCTCCACAAAATAGATATGCATATTATTTCTATGTGATTTAAAATCAT
>JAXRKP010000766.1:22500-40000 GCA_037039925.1 Doris montereyensis | reverse complement strand
AGTTCCCGGTCCTTTGACAGCTCCAGATGACGACTGCGAAGACATCACAGGCCATTATGAGAGTGACTCTGGCAAGGACGAAACAAAAGCAAAAGTGAAGGGGGGAAGATCTAGCCTGAACACAGGGAAAAAAACAGTAAGTCGGATTCCAATGATATCAACGGCAACAGAATGAATGCCAAATGCAGCTGGGACAATGTTGACGCCAAACAAGATGAAGATCTGGAAAAACAGTATCAAGAACAAGCAGAAGAAATATGATTGTGATGACAGCAACGATGATAACGAGGATGATATTGATGAGGATGATGAAGATGGCAATGAAGATGACATATCCATGAGGAAACTGAGTTCTTCATCAAGCGCATCAAATAGCTCAGCTAACTTTAACATGATGGGTTCCATGTGCAAGAGCTACGGTTCAGAGCACCACTTTGGGTCAGACTCAAGCACAGGGTCCAGTCGAAAAGTTAGCATGGAATCGGAACCAGGCAGTGTCTCTTCGGACAGAAAGCTCAGCAACGACTCCGGATCATCGCTTCCTCAGTTTTACAGGTGTCGACATGTGCCATGCTTTAAATTACAGGTAATATTGACATGATTCGAAATAATATAAGATCAATAAATCAATCAAGCAAGTCACTAACAAAATTGAGCAGATTTTCTTTGTACTACGTGATAGTATTGATCTAAATTATACCTTTCTCTTCCAAATTAAGATGAATACCATAAAGTTAATTTCCATTTCAAGCACTGGTAAACTGTTTGATTAATCATACTTGATTCCATCAAGAATAATGACGAAAGAATAACGTAGCAACACAACAATTGCTACATGATCTAAAATTGATCATATCCACTCCTCTCTATTTGCCCATCCTCCCCTTTCTTCTCCTACTTATCTCCATCTTCGTCTATATCTTCTTCCTTCTTCCCGTCGTTTTCTTTCCTCCTTCTCTCCCTCTCCTCCTTCTACTCTCCTCTTACTATTACTACTACTACTACTACTATTACTACTACTACTACTACTACTACTACTACTACTACTACTACTACTACTACTACTACTACTACTACTACTACTACTACTACTACTACTACTACTACTACTACTACTACTACTACTACTACTACTACTACTACTACTACTACTACTACTACTACTACTACTACTACTTACTACTAGTGCTACTACTACTGCTACTACTACTACTACTACTACTACTACTACTACTACTACTACTACCACTACTACTACTACTACTACTACTACTACTACTACTACTACTACTATTACTACTACTACTACTACTACTACTACTACTACCACTACTTCTACTACTACTACTACTACTACTACTACTACTACTACTACTACTACTACTACTACTACTACTACTACTACTACTACTACTACTATACTAATAATTATTAATAATACAATAATATAATAAGGATAGCAATAATGCAATAATGATGATAAGAATAATTATAGGAAAAAATAGCATTAATAATAATATCGATAATGACAATAATATAATGATATTATTAATCCTAATAATAATAATAATAATAAAAATAATAATAATAATTATAATAATAATAATAATAATAATAATAATAAAAATAATAATGATGAGGATAATAGTAATAATGCTAATAATAATAATAATAATGATACTACTTTTACTACTACCATTACTACTACTACTACTACTACTTTTACTACTACTACTACTACTACTACTACTACTACTACTACTACTACTACTACTACTACTACTACTACTACTACTACTACGACTACTACTCCTACTACTACTACTACGACTACTACTACTACTACTACTATTACTACTACTACTACTACTACTACTACTACTACTACTACTACTATTACTACTACTACTACTACTACTACTACTACCACTACTACTACTACTACTACTACTACTACTACTACTAATACTACTACTACTACTACTACTACTATAATAATAGTAATATAGCAACAATAATAATGATAATAATACTAATGATACTAATAATGATAATAACAATGATAACATAATAATGATAACATAATAATGATGATAATAATCATGTACGTAGAATTATCCTATTGATGGTCATATTTTCTTCATTGTACTTTTATATTATTTCAGTTTGGATTTTTCCCAGTCACACTCATCAAAAAGGCTAATTCCTCCATGGCAACGGCTGTTGTCATCTCCTCCGTGTTCCGACGAAGAATGCATTGCTGAAATGGTTGCCAGGTAAGGGGGAAAGTAGATGGTTTGCATCATTTCATGTACCAGCCACACGGGGTGATCTCAAAGTTTGCGTGAAATGATATCTACACCACTGACATACTATCTTTGAGGCGCACTACGATAGAGAGAACCCTCAAAAGCTTACTTGCAATCTTCAAGAAAACAATGCTATAAATCTTTCCTACCTTCGATCAGAGGGTTGACATCCAGCTGAAAACAGAGGTTTTCTATAAGAAAAAAATTTACATTATCAAATACATGCCCTGTAATAGGAGTAGCATCGCCAATATCTGAAAAATAACTTCCAAAAAGGTAGAGATTGTATAAAAAGAAGTTTGTTTTGTGAGGACGCACTCATCTCTCTCTTCCAAATAGTAATTTAAGTTTGTTGGAGTCGTCAAGATAAAAATATGATTACCGATAGGAATACATCTTGCTAAAGCCTGCCAAATTTTACCCTCTCTCTCTCTCTCTCTCTCTCTCTCTCTCTCTCTCTCTCTCTCTCTCTCTCTCTCTCTCTCTCTCTCTCTCTCCCTCGTCCTCCCTTCCTCTCTCCTCTCCCCACTCTCTTACTCCCCCCTGCTCTCTCTCTCTGTCTCACTGTCTGTCTCCCCTCCTCTCCTCTCTCTCTCCCCCCACTCTCCTGTCTCTGTCTGTCACTCTCTCTCTCTCTCTCTCTCTCTCTCTCTGTCTCTCTCTCTGTCATACTGCTTATTCCTCATTAGTCTCTCTCTCTCTCTCTCTCTTCATGATCATACTGCATTATGTTAAAATCACTTTCATTACAATCAAGATGACTACGCTTTCCACCTAACCTAGTTATATGCGATTGAAAAAAGAAAAAAAAAAAAGAAACGCATACTTATTACTATGTGAATACATTACAATCGTCGTTTATTCCTGTTGATTGCAGGCGAACAATGGAATTCAACTATCTTAACAATGTAGCTGACAATGAGCACGGAGAAGGGCTGGCTTCAACTTCCAGTAGCAAGAGCATGTCTCAGAACGATGGTAAGTTCAGCACATCAACACATTCATACACGGGGAAACACCGTTGGTAAACTGCTCACCGCAAAGTTATTATTTGTGCAGGTTTTGGGATGGAGATTTTTGGTTCCGACAGTAAATAGAGAGACATGAAACCATTTAAAAATAATGACCATAATATAGATACAAAATTGATGAAAATCCTGTACGAACAAAGACGGGACAAATACAAAGAGATGATAATTCTAAGTAAACCGATTTGCGCTTCCTCATTTTAATATAAACAGCGGTATCAGTGTCAGTGGGCTTGTAGATAGGCCGTGATAAAGGTATGTGAGATCCTGGGTTTGAATTTTCGAAATGCACCTCCTTATTTTAGCTGTTGCTGTTCCACCCCTCTTGGTTTAAAAGTATATGGTGTCATAATTTGAATCATCAAATGACATTGTATTCTTTATCTCATGTTTTATAATACTAAATTTCTTACCGTTGGTTCGTGTCTTGCCCTTTACCTTTAGTGGTCGTCGCTACTTTGATCGATACACATTTGTCTTTGTCGTTGAGTACCGACAGGAGCTGTGTCCAAGAAGTGTTACTGTGTTAACCTTATTAGTAATAGAAGTTCGATAAAGTTGGAAGTACTAGATGTAATTTTAGACGCCTTTATTTTGAGGTGAGGGGCGGGGGAGGGGGGGGAGGGGGGGGGGGGGAGCATTGCATTGCAACGGGAACGCACTACTTTTCTCGACATAAATTAATATTTGCTGTCGACAGCCATTCACAGCCCCCCCCCCAATCCAAGTATTCGTGGCCTAATAATTATCACAGGCATGAATGTTGCATGTCGAGTATAAATTTGGGATTTACATCTACATATTTATATATTGGTCCAAATAGATCTAGACAGAACATCTACATAAATGTATAGACCTAGAGTACAGTCTTTCTTTTAATCGAAACGAAACTAGATCTAGATCTAGATTTAGATAGATCTAACACTTCATTACATTCAAAAACCTAGATCTACATGTATATTTTCTAGACCTAGATTGCTACAATCTAGAATCTAAGCCTTATAAAAAGTAACAAGCAGAAACTGAATCTATTTTAGATAAGGAGGTAACACTTTGCTTTTGCATGGTGCATCGCATATAATTTTGGAAATTTCCCACGATTAGCTGGAGTTTGATAATATCTTTACCGGAAGCGTATGAAAACAACATTAATGTAAAGTTCACATAGAACTCACTTTCTCGTTAGAAATTAGGACTATATTTATCAAAATGCGAATGAATCATGTTATGTACTTTTCAAGTAGAAACAGAAAGGAAAACGATTCAGAGCTATTCGTTGTTTTTCTTTTTTAATTTCTCTATCACAAACGACGCTAGATCTATTTTATTTTGTACTATTTTTCACTATCGGTGGGAAGTCAATGCCGATCAGCCTTCACGGTTGACAGCTCTGATTACTTTTCCCTAGATAATTTCTGAGGTTTGCCCTCTACGTCTACCAAGGTAATGGAGTATTTTATAGGACTTTCCGTATTAACTACAATCAGGCAGTCCTTCTTACCCAAACGTGCACCAGTTAAGCAGGTATTCAAAGATCGTTTCTTTTTTCGCGTCCTATATCCTTTGCACACTTTCACAACAACAATCGGACAAAAGAACCCAAATGTCAAATAAAAAAGACATGCGACATAAAATCTCTCAAAACAAAAAGCAGCAGCAACAACCCCCCCCCCCACCTCTGCCAAATATACAAAAAGCAAAATATAATAACAAAACAAAGCTAACAAAAACACACCCAAACAAGCAAAATCCACATCAGCTATGGCAATAGAAACAGTACACACACACACACACACACACACACATGCAGACACACATGCACACATACACACTCACACTCACTCAAAAGTCAGCTCAAGTGCCAAGTGCATAGTTTACCACCTGTTCATCGTCCATATCTTTTAATAGTTTTGAAAAGGTATGAAAGAAAACCTAATTTTAAGTAGCAACGTATTGACAGAGGATTTGTTCTAGAGTTCAGGCTTTTCTGACCTCACTAAACCACACACACAACACACACACACACACACACACACATACTTACACACATTTACAAAAAGAACAACACCAATAAATGAGTTTCATCAAGTAAAAGGAAATTGTATATCACAAATGTACACTTAACTCATGAAATCTTTTCAATTCCATTCCAAGCTTCAAAGATTTATCAAATTGCTGTGAGACCAGTCATTCACTGTAATATTAAGATAAGAGCAGACGCTGGCATGCATTTTAAGTGGGGAAAAGTAGCAACGTATTGACAGAGGATTTCTTCTAGAGATCAGCGTTTATTTAGAGAACGCCTGTGGGGTCTAAGAGAAAAGCCACCAAGAAGTGCGAGTCGTCAACACCGGTAATTCAAATCGAAGCAGGGGAGGTAATTATACAGGTTTAAAACAAAACGAAATGATACAATTTGGCAAAGGAATGCGCACATTATCAACTTAAACAAATAAAAAAGTACATATTAAAAACCCCAAACCAAAACGAAACAAAAGAAAAAAACAACAAAACCCCCCCCCCCCCCCCGAGAACAGTCGTTATTGAAGGGTGGGCAGAGAAGAGCAGGAATGAAAATGCGGAAGGGGGCGAGGCGAGGAAGCTTAATAATGGGCTTATCTTAATTTGTTGGGTTTTCTATTACTCTTTCACGCAAACAAATTACTAAGAGAGAGAGAGAGAGAGAGAGAGAGAGAGAGAGAGAGAGAGAGAGAGAGAGAGAGAGAGAGAGAGAGAGAGAGAGAGAGAGAGAGAGAGAGAGAGAGAGAGAGAGAGAGAGAGAGAGAGAGAGAGAGAGAGAGAGAGAGAGAGAGAGAGAGAGAGGGAGAGAGAGAGAGAGAGAGAGAGAGAGAGAGAGAGAGAGAGAGAGAGAGAGAGAGAGAGAGAGAGAGAGAAGAGAGAGAGAGAGAGAGAGAGAGAGAGAGAGAGAGAGAGAGAGAGAGAGAGAGAGAGAGAGAGAGAGAGAGAGAGAGAGAGAGAGAGAGAGAGAGAGAGAGAGAGAGAGAGAGAGAGAGAGAGAGAGAGAGAGAGAGAGAGAGAGAGAGAGAGAGAGAGAGAGAGAGAGAGAGAGAGAGAGAGAGAGAGAGAGAGAGAGAGAGAGAGAGAGAGAGAGAGAGAGAGAGAGAGAGAGAGAGAGAGAGAGAGAGAGAGAGAGAGAGAGAGAGAGAGAGAGAGAGAGGGCCTGAGAGAGAGAGAGAGAGAGAGAGAGAGAGAGAGAGAGAGAGAGAGAGAGAGAGAGAGAGAGAGAGAGAGAGAGAGAGACAGAGACAGAGAGAGAGAGAGACAGAGACAGAGCAGAAGACAGAGACAGAGACAGAGACAGAGACAGAGACAGAGACAGAGACAGAGACAGAGACAGAGACAGAGACAGAGACAGAGACAGAGACAGAGACAGAGACAGAGACAGAGACAGAGACAGAGACAGAGACAGAGACAGAGACAGAAAAGAAAGTTAAATGCATCGTTTTAACTTTTGAATGAGGTCTCTTTTTTCCACTGCTAGGAATGAATCGGAGCAGGTTTGATTGAAGGAACTAAAAGGTTTATAATATCTGTTTTTCTAGTTTGTTTATTTCATGCCGAACGTGGATAGTGTTACAAATGGATACGTAATCTAGATATTTCCAAATGTATGATATATATTTAACTGAGGTTTCATGCAAAGACAAAAAGAAAAAGACACAACCAAAGATAAAGTGCAATGAATACAACATGAAACAAATGCCACATCAATATATAACAAGCCTCTCCTCCCAACAAAAAAGAAGAAAAAGAATTTTACCAGATTCATTAAATGTTTTTCTGCGTCTATTGTAAGTGGATATCTCAGGATGAAGATAAAACAGCTAAAACAAAAACGACAGCTACAAACAAAAAGAGAAAAGGCAAAACAAAAACCCAGCAGATAAAATACAACAATAAGCAAAGAAATACTGCTGTCATCACACACAGTACACAGGTCTGTTTCGTTTTCTTTTATTTGATTTCATTTTCCCCTTAATTTGTCCTTTCAGTTCTCTCAATAGTGTAAGATTTATCGATGATTCTTCCTCATTTCGTTGTTCACAAAATTGAATTTTGTTGTTAAAAAAATTGACAAAAACTGCTCAATTTACATATTTCGCCATTCCTTTTCATGAAATATCTTTAAAAATTCTGACGTCTCCAGCGAAGACGCAAACTTACATCACTTCCTAAATGCACGTTTAGGATCCACAAAACAATAACTGAAGTCAATTAATTTCATTTTGTCCTGCATTTGGATATTGGTATAAAAAATGTAATAATGGTTCATCTCATTATGTTCCACTTAGATCCGTCCAAAGCTCGCCGCAAAAGATCAAGGGCCTCATTCACACATGCACAAGTGTATGAGTTGGAACGACGCTTCCGGATGCAACGTTATCTTTCAGGACCTGAACGTGCTGATCTCGCCAAATCTCTCAAACTGACAGAAACTCAGGTACGACATATTTGTTCATGGCTGTTCCTCATGAAAAAATACGTCTGGATTTAAATACATGATTTACTACAAACCATTCGACCATCAGTATATCATCATTTCCATTTGTTTATATGAATCATTATTGGTCACCGATCCATTTAGATACCTAAGCCATGTATGTGCCCGTCAAGATATACCATTCATTTTGACCACTAAGACCACTGTATGAACTTAACATTTGTTTGTGTTTCAATTTTCAGGTCAAAATATGGTTTCAGAACAGACGTTACAAAACAAAGAGGCGACAAATGCAGGAAGAGCAAATCATGGCTGCAAATGCCAAGAAAAGAGCGGTCACTCTTCTAGTCAAAGATGGCAAAAGACTCTCCAGCCAAAGAGATTATTTTAGTCCTCTCATGTACCCCCAGATTCCAGGTGCCCCGGGTTACAACTATATCTATTATTTCTGACGAACGCAGTAAAACCTTTATGTGGATCAATTGTTAAAAACAGAAGAGGTTTTAAGTTAGAAGTTTTCCCACAAAATCACATCAACTAAGGTGCAAATACACATCATACACTTTGTTCTTATTCTATCCTTGCTATGTTCATTGCATCTCTATGTTTTCTCTCCTTTGTTCTATCATGTTTCAGGGATTTCTGTTTTATGCTATGTTTTATTCCTCTGGTCGTTGTCTCAAGACAAGGCTAGGTATAAGTGCACGCATCGTCAGCAGCCAGAAATTTGTTGTGTCTACGTATAGTGGCAGTTGTACATTTCATAAATAACGTGACTATCAATGTACAGACGTTTTTGTTTTGGTTTGACTTGGCTTAGTGATGTACGACTATAAATTGTTTTAATCATGTATGAATGTGGGATACAAAATGTTGAAGCAGATAGGTAAAATATTCGGATTGGATGCTGTTAGAATATTGTTTTTTTTTTTTTTTAAATTGCTTTTCCACATGTATTATGTATACCTAAGATAAAGAAGATCGAGAATGATTTTGTTTACATTTTGTATATCCTGTATGTGGAGTAAAGTTAAAATTTTAAGATAAAGTGTTCAAGAAAATTTTCATGACAATTGTCCTTTGTCTTTCCTCCCGTCTTAATGGTCAAAACAATAATTTCCCATTGTCAGGAGCTTTCAATGACAACTTTATGAGAGAAGTCAATGGTTGTTGAAGTTGTTCTTACGGATATAATTTTATTTGGTGAAAAATGTTATTTAATTAATTTGCATTAATTTCAGTTGTGTTCAGCTTTTTTTGTTTCATTTCTCGACTATTCGCTTGCACTTGCACTTAAATTTCTCATTTGCGGTTTGTGCTTTAAATTTTAATCGTGTTTTGTGTTGAAAACTGGTTTAAGAGCAAACGCTTTTGAGTTAACTCTTGTAAGTTTTTTGGATTATCCCCAACGTTGGTAAATTTTGTATTGTGGTCAATTTAAATGATTTATTCTTTTCATTGTCGCGTGATTGTTTTTTCCCTCTCTTTACTGGATTTTTAATGTGAAAAATTCCACGCATTCCATGGTTGTATTTGATAAGGTTCCCCGATATCAAGTTAGATTTTTGAGACAATCATTATCAATGTGTTTTGAGATTTGCGTTTTGATGGTTTAGATTTAGATATTGGACTATTTTTCAGTTTTCCTTATCTGTAAGACTTCTCTTTGACTTGTCAATGTTCCTCAAATATTTCATAATAACGTTTACGTGGTTGGTGTTTTCATCTTTGAGGGAGAGAAAAACATTATCATCATCCGTTTCACTGTTCAGTATGTGCAGTATGTCAATTTGAAGTTGTATCATTGTGTCTTACCAACTATCGAATAGTTGACATAATTATGTCTCTGTTTGTTTGAGGCAGACCGTCCGTCATTCAGTCATTAAGTGTGTTTGTCTCGCTGTTGTGTGTGTGTGTGTGTGTGTGTGCATGTGTGTGTGTGAGTCTGTTTGTCTATCTGTCCATCATCTCTTTCTCCTCTCCTCTCCCCTCCTCTCTGTCTCTCTCTCTCTGTCTCTGTCTCTCTCTCTCTCTCTCTCTCTCTCTCTCTCTCTCTCTCTCTCTCTCTCTCTCTCTCTCTCTCTCTCTCTCTCTCTCTCTCTCTCTCTCTCTCTCTCTCTCTCTCTCTCTCTCTCTCTCTCTCTCTCTCTCTCTCTCTCTCTCTCTCTCTCTCTCTCTCTCTCTCTCTCTCTCTCTCTCTCTCTCTCTCTCTCTCTCTCTCTCTCTCTCTCTCTCCCCTGTTCCTCTATTTTGCACTTTCCCTATTTCAATTGGTTATATCCATATTCCTGTCTGTTTTTGAACTGATTGAGCTGATACACCGTGGACAAGTCTTTCCGATTCTTCCACCATTGTGTAAAATACAAAGACATTAAACAGAACGGTATCCTTTAAATTTGTTTCTGAATCCTTGTTACTACAATTATTTTCCTCCAGCGCAGTCTTTTGATTCCATACAGACCCCTCTCTCCTTAAGTTAAGTACTTTTTCACAACACTGCATATTTGAGTGATGTTTTCTGCGCAGATTCTCAATTCTTTGCTTCATCATGAATCTGCAGCGGTCTTGGAATCGTTTCGCACTTTCAATTTTAGTTATAACTTTTATCATTGTTACCGTTTTAGCTAAAAACTGTTTTGGATCATGTCATATGTCTGATTGTTTCCTAACGCCCTCGTAACGTTTTCAACCCGAGGATTAAAATAGAAGTAATGTGATTGTTATCTCTGTAATAGGTTTGCCACTCATTACTCCCATAAGGCATAACTTCTTTGTGTTAGAGTTCTATTGTTGAATGAGCGGGTGGTTATAACACATATTATCATTGGTGTTTTAAAACATGAAAGATGTATTATTCTTAGACTTATCAAGTAACATTTAACTACGAGATATAAAAATACTGAGGGTTTACAACTGTAAGGAGTAACATTATCAGCAAATGGAGGCTACCCAGATACAGGTATACCGTATGTGAATTTGATAATTCGCGTTACATCATTTTGAAATATAAATAGGAAGAATTGATTTTTTTTGTCAAATACTCATGAGATTACTAATTGTCTTTAAATTTAAATGATCTGTGATATGACCGATTAGGTATGTACATTTTTTTTTCGACTGATATATATGTTAAAACCTTATAACTTTTTTGTTTAATGAAGACTTTCTGAAATACGTTTGGGAAAGTAGCATTTGACAGCGTCATAAGGGGAAAAATCCATTTACGTTTTCTGTAGCACTTGTCAATTTCAGTGCCGTGTAAAATCGATTTTTTGTTTTGTTTGCATTCTCCGCCTGCTCGCCAGTGCCACCTTATGGAGTTTACAGTAACGTCAGAAGCGGAGATGGTTTCAGCAAAATTTGGGGCCGATTCCACGAGGATTAGAATTTCTGTCAATAACTGACAGATGCTTCACAACCAATGTACATATAATAAGGTTTTCTTCCCATGGTTTCAACTCCAAAGGATTGCATAACTTTGGTTTAAATAAAGCAAAATCTCGTTAGCGTGGCAGTGACATGCAGTCTAGTATTAGCTGAGCAATAGGCTCGCAGGCTGTACTTTCTATATCCACGCACTCTCAAAAATAATGTTTATATGTACTATAACTATGGACTTACAAAATCATTGGAACTAAGGCATATTAAGAGCAATATGGCACATTAAAAATCACAAATTAAAAGCTAAATGTAATAATATATTATTTATACATTACGTACTCTTACTGTAGATACACTACTCTCGTAAGTAGCAATGTAAACTATGTATTTTTTTCCGTTTGCCTTGCAATTTACCGTATTGCTTCAGGAGTGGTTCAAGAAACTGGATATTGTTAGACCCATTTGTTGGGGGAGGGGGGGAAGGGGTATATTGCATAACTACGTTGACGGACTACTTTTTAAAAATTAAACCAAGATAATTTTATCATCGAATTTTCTTGGCCAACTTTCTTGGCATAATAATCATCAAAGCAATGGATATTACATCTCTGGCATAACTGTAGATTGACATGCCGATATCTTTCTATCGGTCTAAATAGATCTAGATATAACATTTACACAACGTTCTACAGCTACACAGAGCTAGACAGACCAGGAACTAGATCTTAACATCTTAGGTACATTTTATAATAATGATAATAATAATGATAATAATAATAATAATAATAATAATAATAATAATAATAATAATAATAATAATATTAATAATAGTAATAATAATAATAAGTAATAATAATAATAATAATAACAATAATAATAATAATAATAATAATAATAAAAATAATAATAATAATAATAACAATAATAATAATTATGATGATGATGATGATGATGATGATGATGATGATGATGATGATGATGATGATAATAATAATACTAGTAAATGATAATAATAATAATAATAATAATAATAATAATAATAATAATAATTATAATAATAACAACAACATTAATCATAATAATAATAATAATAATAATAATAATAATAATAATAATGATGATGATGATGATGATGATGATGATGATGATGACGATTATGATGATGATGATGAAGATGATGACGATGATGATGACGATGATAATGATAATAATAATAATAATAATAATAATAATAATAATAATAATAATAATAATAATAATAATAATAATAATAATAATAATAATAATGATAATAATTATATATTTATAGAGCACCTGACATCCATCAAAGGTGCTCAATGGCGCTGTACAATCAAAAGCATAACAAGACTTAAAATCAAAGCAATGTACAAATCCAATCAAACAAACCAATGAGCATCACACTAAAGAGCACGCGTAACAGCAATAAACAAACATTTAACTTTATGGTGCATTTGAGATCTCGATCTTGATGATTATTAGGCCAAGATAGCTGGCCAAGAAACTTTGATGACAAAATTATCTTGGTTTAATCAAGAAATGTAGACCATCACCGTTGCTGCCATTCGATCCCATCAAACAAAAAGGCGTCTTTATTCTATATCTGATCTTTCAAACTTTATCAAACTTGTCCTATTAAAAAGATGATAGAATTGCACTATTTCTTCTCATCATATTTGCTCGGGATTATTTTCTCTTCTTTTTAGAGCAGTTTACTATCTAGAAATGTAATTATTTTACTTGTGTTGGAAGTGAAAACAAAAATAGTATTGTAAATGGGATATTATATTAAGAACACCAGTGCTAAGGCTATGAAATGATTTTTCATTTATATTTTTAGTGAGACAATGTCTCACTAAAATGTCATGTCTTAAATCACTTTTAGTTTTTGTATACCATTTTATTCCTTTTATAAAGTCACTTCTCCACGGAATTTGAGTTCAAACCTTTTCCTTTTCTGAGTTTAATAAATCGGATTCTTTTTCTCAACGCTAAACAACATCTGAACCTAGAAAAGGAAGAGAAGAAAAAAAAAGAAGAAAAATAAGAATAAATCCCACTAGAGGAAGGTTAGATTAATGTAAAGACAGGAGACATTAGATACATTCACTGTATCGACAGTGAAGGGCATATTCTAAAAGAGCAATAAAGCATTGGCTTTAGCTGTAATAACATATCAATATAATAGTAATGATACATGTGCATGTTTTTTTCCCCCTCTCTGTTGATATTAGTTTACGTATTACTGACACGTCAACAACATGATATGGAATCATTGGATTATAAATTATAAACATTCTATTGACGGTGGGTATTTATTAAGTTAATATCTATATATGTCAATTTATCACATGGAGTGCAATTAAAAAGCAATTTTGATTATACCCCATTGTCCATAATACTATATAATTGTTCTTACATATCCTTATAATTCAAACTATCTTGAATCACCTCTAGCATTTAAAATACACAAGGCAATAAGTAAGAACGGTGAAATATCTCAAAACAGTTTAGTTTTAAACTTCCATGAAAAGTCACATACAGGAATAGTTGAGATGCATTTAAAGTGTGCGTGCGCGCATGCGTAATTATGTGTATGTTTGTGTTTTATACCTTTCAGACTTAATTATTAGCAAAATTCCATCAAATTTCATAGAGTAATTTCTTGAATTTTTTGTATATCTATTTGGATTATTGAGAATTGTTGGATATTATCTTTCCACTATCTCAATAGTCAATAGAACATTCCTTGATTTTTTGGTTTTTTTTCTTCGAAATTATAATTGAATTTGAGGCACTCAATCATTCTTTAATGGTATTCATAGGAATTATGTTTATAATCAATTTTTCGTTTTTAAAAAGCTTTTAACTTAAAGTATCGTATTTACAATTTAAGATTATTATTGCATGTTTAGGATTTTGCCTATTTATTCATAAGATACATCTGGAATTTTACATTATTCAATAATAACTCGTTAAAAGCACACAGAGAGCGCAGATCTCCGCAAACGCCACATTACCCTCATTTGGCACTGTCAGAAATGCAATAGTTGTAGGATGCAACACATTATTTATATGATATTGATTAGTCATAACAATTTAAGTCTCATTTCATAATATTTCTTGAATTTTAGCAGGCTCTGTGACTTCTTTTGCTAATGTGCTTTGATTTATTTTATTTTTTACTTTGTAAGAGGCTTAGATTCTTCTAGCAATCTAGATTTAGATCTAGAAAATCTACGCGTAAATCTATAATGAGGAATCTAATGAAGTGCTACATCTATCTAAATGTAGATCTAGATTTAGTTCCGTTTCCTTTAAATACAAGATATATGATCGACTGTACTCTAGTTGTTACAAATTTCTATCATTCTCTAGATTTTAGATCTAAAAACTAAAATAAACAATAATAATTAGATCTCTATGTAGGTTACATCTTGAGTAGTAAATGGGCTGGCCGTTTCCGATGTCAATACACTAGAGAAGTTTGTAAGCCGCACTGAGACAGGAATTACATTAGCTAAATAAAATTTAAGTCATATATTCTGATAAGGAAAGCTTTGTTTTTGCTTTGTCGTTTTCAAACTTTGCTTGAAAACGTCCACTCACTTACATTAAAAGAGGGCGAACAGAATGCCGGAAGCACATTTACGCACCACGTGGAACACATAGTTTTAGCCATGATAAAGAGCTGAAAAATGAAATGGGTCTAGGTGTATCTCACAGTCATAAATAATCCCTTAAAAGTTTCTGGATCCAGATGGTGATTCGGAATACTCTCATATTTGACTCAACTCTCTCTTGTATCATTTCCGACATATCCAAACAATTTCATCAATATCCGTTTATACGTTATTGTGTAATGTTGTTCACAGACAGACGGACAGCCAGACAACCCAATGCGGTTAAGAGACATAAACTCCTCCTTTTCGAGAAAATAAGATGATCTTCCTCCATAATTCAATTGTCATGCTCAAACATAGATTATGTTGTCAAGAGGTATTATTGCATTCGTTCTCATTTCATGTCATGGTTTGTCAAAGATTTTTTTAAAATTAGCCTCTATAGGGGCCATGACATGTCTCTTGACAAACAAGAAATACAGTGCATCTTATCTTATCTTATTTCATTACATTTTTGTCCTCACAAAACGTGTATCACTTAACTAAGACAAAACATGGACCATCTGCGGTACTGTTGGTGAGCATTGTGCTACTTTGTTATAAATCTTTGCTTCTAAATAGACACATTGGGTTTTGTAAAATGAGGGGATAAGATTAAAGTTATCTGGTTATCAATATCCCTTTTACTCGAATTTTTTGTGTTTAATGTTCTGATGGATATTGTGAGTGAAATGTTCGTTCTGTTAAGTTTTCATTTGAATTGTCACTTGATTGATTTGATGTGTACCGATTTAATTTGAGCTGTGGTATTGAACCGATGTTGGCTTACTACTTAGTAGAACTGAGATGATGACCAGAAAAGTAAGTAAACGCAGGACCCAATTTACTCTTACGTTAGCTTGTGTTAACGGAACCACAATGAATTACGACTATTAATTCCTACGCGTAGAGACAAAATATCACTCTCGAACCAACTTTATTTTTTACTGCTTGGAATATGTCCAAACATTTCAACAACAATAGATATAGATTACCCACACAAGTTATTGTTTTGGTGTATAATTAGTTCCACTCAGATCTTGATAGATAGAAGACGTGGCATTCTTAATTTCAGGAGTTACAAATATTCCCAGAAACCTTAAAAAAATGGTGACATGATATTTCTTCAGGGTTATGTCTATAATCTGAACCTCATGCACTGATCAAAAAGTACATCAACGGTAGGCTAGATGTGGTTTGAAATACAACCTGCACCTCTAGTAAACTCTAGTAAGCAAAAATGTTCATATCACACTGTTTACAAAGAAAATTGATTAAAGGTTTGATCCTGTTTCAAATCCTTATAGTAAAAAAGAACACTAGTAAAAATTGCGGTAGATCTTAAATTTTGGATCTGATCTAAAATTGTTTAAGACACACCAGAAAAGACTGAATTGTTTATTAATTGTGTAATAGGAATATATCCCGTCCACCATTTACGGTGATCTCAGGAAAAGACTAAAAGAACGAATTTTAATGTCAATTCAAACTCTTTTCTGAACTTCGTTCTGAAGAGAGTTCAATACTTTCACCTCAGGACAAGTTTAGAAAATCACTGAGCAACAATGAGACAAATTGGCTGGCAATACAAAGACATATCTGTATAGCAAAGTACTTAATATCAGTACCAGAAAACATTCCCTGTTAGTTGAACACCATCACCAACAGGAAATGTTGAATTTGAGTCCAGTATCTAAGTGCTAGTGCGAGGCAATGGTTCATTTAAGTAAAATAGTCAATCCTAGTACGTGAAACTAGTAATCTTTTGTCCACAGGGGACATATTTTCTTCTTTGAATGTAGCATAACTTTTTAATCTTTTTTTCTTTTCGAGATTCTTTAATTTATAAAATAAAGTCCTGGCCAACTAGTGGTAGTGATATAATTATGATCATATCATCTTTACATATTACAAGTCCACATAACACCATTTTAGTTAAGTAGAAGATCGCCTTTTAACCGCCGGTCTGCATACTCTACTCGTTTTCCAAGACTATCAATAGAGCTTCGAGACTAGTGGAAATGAAATCCTTGATGCGTAGTGACGCTGCTTTCGTCAAGCCATCAGGCGATTCCATCAGCAGTGAGAGCCATCAAGACAAGGGCAGGTTGATGGCATTTTAGTGAGGCAAGCTGTAAATAGTCGCGTGTAAATGCACGCCATCCAGGGGGTAACCTAAACATTTGTTTGTAAGACGTCTACTTAAGAGTGATTCCTAAACGTGCCTAGAAGATACAAGATGCCCGGGGCGATGCGTGACAAATGAACCGTCTATAGGGTTTCCTCAGAGCCTCTGTGGGCGGGTGGGAGTCGGGTGGTTAAGGGTGCTAGGTGGTACAACGTTGGATGAAGGTCAGACTCCAGACTACATAAGAGATGTTGTAGCTTTCGTTGAGGGGACGATTTTGGTGATGAGATGAAAAACAGGAGCTGTCAGTGGGAGTGGGCTTTCCCGTGAACCATAACAAAGTGTAGAGATAACGAAAGTTGATGCATTCTTTTGGCCGTAAGTGTGAAGTGGACGTTCCATCTAATGGTAATAGCTACCTTATCACAGTAGATATCGGGGTAGCAAGATTTCCAACTTTCTATTTGGACTTGATATGTTTTGAAAGATAAAGGAGAAAATAAACAAACAAA
>JAXRKP010000766.1:0-7500 GCA_037039925.1 Doris montereyensis | reverse complement strand
CTTACATAATATCGTTTTTTGTTATGTCTCTCAACACCTTCCTTCCACAGTCGACATGACGTGTCGCAAGACCACATGACTTTGTTGTTTTTCAAGACAATAAAACATCGAAAGTGTATGAATTATTGAAACGGTGATGAATCATCGAAGGGACTTCTTTTTTTGACATAATCATAAAAAATATTTGTCTAATTAAGGAAAATAGATGCGATATCTTCCCTTGCTTTCGACCTTATCAGTCAAGACAATTTCCGGAATGGGTAAGGAGTTTGGTGAAAGCTTTATTTAATCATTTTCGTCAAAGTAGAATTAAAACACTCCATCTTTAAACATTTTCTTCAAAGTAGTCCTAAATGACCTCGTGTTAAACATTAACTTGTCCAGCCATTTTCAATGTTTACTCAAAGTGGTTTGTAAGTTGGAGAGTATTGGTAACTGAGATTCATGGACGTTGACAACAGCATACCACAGCCCCACCGGCCCTCTACCCTTGAAATAATTGATGTCTTTTTTCTTATTCAACTTTTTGTCGTTGGTTAGTCAATCGTTTCAATGAAAGATGGGACATGTCTAGAGGGAGTGAGAGGAGTATAAGGAGGTGGTACCAAGAACCCTCGAGATTCATTAGTCCGTTCATGACATGGACGATCAGACCGATGAACTAGCAGAGGTAGTAGTAGCAGACGATGAAAATTCGTGCGACCAGTGTGATCATTGTAGCCTCAACGAAAAACGCGTTATCCACTATTCACCTATCACGAAATCGTATAGTCTGCACCCTCGCGCCCCTCCGACGGCGCGTATGCTTGTTTGAAACCGAATTTATCCATTATGTTTTCCTTGAGGACTTTTAGTGTTAACGTGGAAAGGTCACGCGGATAGGAAAAGTCGAACACCACCATGAGGCTATCAAGGAAGAAGAGAGAGTAGAGCGACTCTGCTATTGTTCATCCTACGCGCCCTCTCTTCTGATTGTGTATATTGTATGTGTGTTTATAAACGGGAATGAGAGTGTGCGTGTGACTGTAATGTGTGTGTGTGTGTGTGTCTGAGATGTGTATGTGTGTGTGTATGTGAATGTGAAGAAAAGAGAAGCATCATTGTGAGGATTTAAGAACAATTTTGCTTGAGTTGGAGAGTATCGGCAACTTTCATTATTGCCAGTCGTTTGTTTGCAAGTCTATAATCCACGGTGTATCCCTTGCAACAATACTTTTTTAACGAAATTTAATAAATACACCAATTGTGGCACTAGACTGCTTGACAGTTGTGGTATGAGTGTCGATACTTGACATATTTGCTACGCCGATCCACTGCGATCCTCTTAACACAGGCAAACCAAGCAGTGTTTGTGATTATATTAAATGCACTGGTTCAAAACGTTAAGACATTACTGTGTCGCCTTTTTTGCGGCTAAGCTCAGTAGGCCTAGGACATTGGAAAGTTTCAATTGGCGTTTCAATCAACTGAACGGCACGCTCTACTTTGCCAACCCTCCTTCCATATTCGAGATGGTGGAACGACTCCAGTCAGTAATTAAAAATACATTTTTTCTTTTGTTTAAGGATGGGCATAAAGCTGAATGTGCAACCAAGCAAAATAAAGGAAGTTGAATGGATGCAGGGCATTGAGAAACGCCACGACGAAAGAATTATCACCAGAAAAGTGTTTCCAACGAATTTTTACACCGGGCAGGGGGTTGAATGCCCAAAGGTAAAGGGGTTCGAAACGATTGAACAATTTTCATCGATTTTTTTCCCGAGCAAAACACATTGATAACAGGCTTGGCTGAGTGCTGGCTACAGGTAGGTGTGAGAGCTGAGTGCTCGGAGACGGAGTGTTGTGGGAGAGCCCGAGTGTGTGATCACAACACTCTGTGCACGTTAAATCCCAGTTGTTTACAGGGCAGTCCGCAAAACTTGAACATTGCAACCCCGAGAACTTTTTACAAAGATAACCAAAAACGACTTTAAAACTAATTCTGATTGTCACAAATGGATATATGCAGATGATAATATAATTATTGATTTAAAACAAACACAAAACCCAACAATTCTAACGCTGTGCTTCCCTGGGTTCAGATATACGATAAGCCGCATAACTCATCAATATGACTTGAGTCTGTGATCATCGACACTGGATTCAAAACACAGGGTTGGCCCAGGTTTTGGTTTTTTTTTTCACAACGGGTTAAAAATTATCTTTATGACATGTACTTTCTCTCCTGCTTTCCTGACTTGATTCAGGGTGAATGAGTACCAGCTATAAGTAGAGAAAATGACCAGACATATTTTTGTAACAGGTTGAGAAGTGAACATACGACCTTCTGGTTGAGAAGCAGATATCTTACCGATCTGGATCACCGATGTCCAGTCGGTGAGACATTCTCACACAGGGAAGCAGAGTGAAATCCAGGTTTTTTTAACTTTAATATAGTTCAAATGATACATTATGAATGAACAAAGTTATGATAAGCAAATGTCCTGTGTCAAAAATGGTAAGAATCGGTATTGACGTAAAAGTTCTTCCCTTGCATTGAAATCATTTATCGTACCGCAATAGTACACTTTACAATCAAGAGTGCCGCAAATGGAACACTTCCCAATCCAAGTCAAGAAAATGGTCTGTAAACTCTTCATTTTCAACACAATTCAGACAATTTTTTGCGACAACAGTATAAATTATTATCGTAAAAACAACTTGGGACGATATTGTTTGGAAAGAAAAACAATAGCTCTACTTCAAGAAAAATACAAAATACCGAGACAAGGTGGAAAGCCCCAGGAAATGATAAACGAGACTATGGGGAGGGCTTGTGGGAAGAGTGAGCTGGGAGATTTAGAGAAGAGCGTCAATGGACAGTGGTAAAAAATAACAATCCACCTTCCCCCTGAAATTTGGTAACTAAATTTAAACACAAGAAAAGACTCTCCTCTCTCTCTCTCTCTCTCTCTTTTCTCTCTCTTATTTCTGCTTTATATATCAAACTATCTAATCATCTATCTGTCTATCTTTTATTCTATCAACCTGTCTCTCTATCTATCTATCTATCTATTATTCTATCTATCTATCTATCTGTCCATCTATCTATCTATCTATCTATCTATCTATCTATCTACCTATCTATCCATATCTACATTCATCTATCTATCCATCCATCCATCCATCTATCAATCAATCTCTCTCTCTCTCTCTCTCTCTCTCTCTCTCTCTCTCTCTCTCTCTCTCTCTCTCTCTCTCTCTCTCTCTCTCTCTCTATATATATATATATATATATATATATATATATACATATATATATATATATATATATCAATTCTATCATCAGATCCATCTTCTCTCTCTCTCTCTGTCTCTCTCTGTCTCTCTCTGTCTCTCTGTCTCTCTCTCTCTCTCTCTCTCTCTCTCTCTCTCTCTCTCTCTCTCTCTCTCTCTCTCTCTCTCTCTCTCTCTCTCTCTCTCTCTCTCTCTCTCTCTCTCTCTCTCTCTCTCTCTCTCTCTCCCTCTCTCTAACTATGTATATATCTATCTACCGATCTATCTATCTATCTATCTATCTATCTATCTATCTTTCTATCTATCTATCTATTTATCTATCTATCTATATCTATTATCTATCTATCTATCTATCTATCTATCTATCTATCTATCTATCTATATATCTATCTATTATTATCTATCTATCTATTTCTATCTATATCTATTACTATCTATCTATCTATCTATCTATCTATCTATCTATCTATCTATCTATCTATCTATCTATCTATATATCTATCTGTCGATCTATTTATCTATCTATCTATCTATCTATCTATCTATCTATCTATCTATCTATCTATCTATCTATCTATCTATCTATCTATCTATTTATCTATATATGGATCTATGTATGGATCTATGTATCTAAGCGTATACGTAACTATGTATGTGTAATGTATGAACATATGTATTTATAAGGTATGTGTGTATATTTTTATGTATATATGTATGTGTATGTGCGTATGTGTGTGTATGCATGTTTGCATGTATGTATGTATATTCATGGTCATGTCATGTTTGAATGTGTGTATGTATGTATGAATGTATGTGTGTGTACTTCTATTTGTATGTATGTATGTATGTATGTATGTATGTATGTATGTATGTATGTATGTATGTATGTATGTATGTATGTATGTATGTATGTATGGGTGTGTAGTAAAAGGTATATGTATTACAAGTATTAATGCATCCATGTTTTATTTATGTAGGTATGTATGTGTATATGTATGTAATCTGTATGAGTGTATGTATACATACGTATTTATCTATCTATCTATCTATCATGTATGTATGTATGCTGTATGTATGTATGTATGTATGTATGTATATGTATGTATATATATATATATGTATGTATGTATGTATGTATGTGTATGTATGTATGTATGTATGTATGTACGTAAGTAAGTAAAAGTAAATATGCATGTATAATGACGTATGTATGTACGAATGTATGTATGTATGTATGTATGTATGTGCGTGTGTGTGTATGTATGTATGTATGTTTGTATATATGTATGTATATATGTATGTATGTATGTATGTATGTATCTATCTATCTATCCATCCTTCTATCTATCTATCTATCTATCTATCTATCTATCTATCTATCTATCTATCTATCTATCCATCTATCCATCTATCTATATATCTATCTATCTATCTATCTATATATCTATACATTTCTATCTGTTATCAATATACTGTCCACTTACCAATTTATTGATCTATCTAACAATAAAATTATGTCCGTATATATGGAATAGAAGACCAATGCCCACGAAAGTAATTTATAAGTTGTCGTGCAAGACCTGCTGTGTCTCGTCCTAAACCGTATACTATTTGCAAGATTAAAGGTTTTGTAAATGGATTCATCAAAATGGCTCAGTGAATTTTCTCTGAAGCGTAAAACTTCTCGTTATAATGTATCGTTTATAAAGTCTCCTATTTTGAACATTAGCGACCAAGTCATAAGAAGTCACCTTAGGGGTTAGGAGTCTGGGATTTGCATCTTTTTGTGAACTTGCACAGTTCTGAATAATATAACCGTTAATAACCATCATCTGATCTGAAGCAAACTAGGTCTGGCTTTTATCCATATAAGAGGTGGATTTGAAATGTTAGTCACGCTACTAATCTCTTCGCTGTAAAAGAGTGCCTCGTGCATAATGTCGCCATGATCCCAAAAACACCGCAAAATAAGAACACAAGTAGCCAACACCAAACGTTTAACTAACCAGCACCAGTAGCGTCACGATTGTGAGAGCGTCTGGGATAATAGTTACAGAAATAATGATATAGCAAGCTAGCGTTGTTGTGTTATATAAACTTTATAATTGTCTCAAAGAATCTAAAAATAAAGATGTTTTGTGTAGGTAGAAATGCAGGCTGGTTATGAGGCTTAAAATTAAGGATAAAAAAAACCCCAAGCAAACCCTGTTAAAATTAGGCAAACGTTTATTTACGATTCAAAGGAGACATAGCGAGATTTCACTTTCGAAATTGATCAATAACATTATTCAATTCAATTTTGTTTAAAAAGTCTTTTTCAATACCCAAAAAGAAAAGAAGCCAGTAGTTATTATTTCTTGACTCATTGTTGATCCTAAGCATGTTAAAATCACTTTAATTTGAGCTTGTAAAGACACTTCACAACTTGCTATTGAAACAGCAACAATAAGAAGCAATGACAGAAAAACTCTCAAGTTTGGAAACACATCAGGACCTCCGAATTTGATTATCTGCTTCAAGACTTCGACAGGCGTAGTAATTGTACTCCGTTGACTGAAAACAACCCTGCAGTCAAGAATCTCCTGGTGAAGCTTCCCTATCGTCATTATCACAATGTTGAGAGAATGATGCGCAATTTTGTTTCAAACCATCACAATGAACATTGCAAGAAAACAAAGCGGTAACATAGCACTTGAATGGAAAACGAATGAACGAGGTTAGGGTGCCGTGGCACACAACTTGTGAGTGCCTTACGCAACGTAACCGAGTTCATTATTGTTTCATTCAAATGCTGTAATCACATAATTATACCTCTATGAACAGTAACAAAAACATATAAGGAATAGGAATTTCAAAAATGATCGTGATTTTTAATTTGAATTCTGGAGAAAAGAACGTAAACAATAAACAGGTCAGATAATTCTGTGTCAATCTTTACATTAAAAGAAAGGATTCCCAACGCGGAGTAATTTTTCACGTCATGAAAATTAGGCCAAAAAGACTACGTGGACAGGAATGAGATCTGCGATAGACCTAGATCTCGAATCTAGATGTAAATCTAGATAATATTATCATATTATCATCTAGAGCTAAATTTTCTATAGAGTTTTTGATCTGAATCTAAATTTAAACACGTTAGATTCTAGCTTTTAGATTTAGATCAAGATAAGATCTATGTCTACACCTAGATCTACGTCTATATCTAGGTCAAGATCTAATTTAATTTTTTAAACTAGATTTAGAGACTTAAATTTAAAGTCAACATGCCCCTTTCCGACTCTGATGATGTCCGGATCACTTTTCAGAATGTCCCTATCTATTTATAACTATTTTCGCTCCGCTAACTTCGTTTTCTTTCAATCAATCCTTTCCTTTAACTCTGAAACGTTCATGAGGCCTTTGTTCGATGCTTATTTGTATTAGATCTGGATTGAATGGATTAAATATAGCTTGGAAGATTTCATTATCTGCCATTTTAATATAGAAATACTCCGTAGCTAAGGTGTATGTCACGGAACTCTAAAATCAGATGATGGTTTCACTAATCCCATTTTAAGTAAGGTCTTGATTGGCTGAGAGGGATGAAGAGCATTGTGAAAAGTAGGCGTGCATTATGGTCATGTGCACCTTAACAATCAATGCTAAGAATGAATGGATAGGGATATAATACTTAGGGCAAAATGGCATTTACATGACAAAGACAAACCGAAATCAGATGAAAAACGCAAATTTGTTAGCCAAACATACTTTGATTTCAGATACCTTTTATTGTAATTTGTTGATAAATTCAAACTCAATGCAACAAGAAAAACGAACAAAAAGAATAGACACACAAAAAAAACGAAAAGAAGAAATAAATGTCTCTACTCTGCCAGTAAAATTATTGCCTCGTCGATGGAAGTGATCTCCACCTCCAGAGAGCTCAATATCAAGTGGTTCAGTGACACTGAAGAGGCCAACAAGTCACAAACATGGGAGGGCCGACGTGATACCTCTCAAAGCTGTCATGCCATACTTAAGGTTGCGTTCGTGGCACGAACTTTGAGCAAAGTTCACAGATTGGCATGCCATCTCAACTGCAACATTCTTTTTTCTCTTGAATAGATGGTACTAAATGACACCAAATGGCACCTATAAGTAAATCGTATAGATCCTAAAAACGAATCTTTAAGTATATTTGAGCAATCAAAGAAATAGTGGCATAAAGTGTAATATTACAAATTA